>CM043715.1:11486100-11564382 GCA_023969325.1 Oryzias curvinotus
AAAAAAAAAAAAAGAATAGGCTGAGCATAGTTTTGCAAAGAAAAAGAGATGTAATATTTACACAGTTGTAATATTTTTTTTAATAACACCCAGCTCATGGGGATTGTGAATCATTTCTGGAATTGTGTGAAACAAGTGTTGTCAGTGCAAATGCAGTTATTTTCGTTGTTCAGTTAAGTATTTAGACATGCTTTTTGTGTTTTGTCACAATTTATTTTATTTACTTTTTTGTTTTAGACTTTTTTTCTAACATGTCACACTTTTATATTTGGCAAAAAATACTGATTATTTTAATATTTTTAGATTTTCTGAGCAGCCAATTTAATCTATCAAGTTTTTCTTTGAGACAAGAATTTGTAAATTGGCCTCATTTTTAGTTTCCTTTCCCAAATAGCCACAAATCCTCTCAGCTGGTGTAGTTCTTTTTGCACTTTGGAAAACTAGCACAACTGTGATCAGCTTTCCTTTTTTATTATTATTTTTAAATCAGTGATAACAGAAACTGCATGCACCACAGCATCAAAAATGCATACTGTCTTTTAAATCCAACCTACTGGATTTAAGATTTAAAGTTGTATCATCAATATCATTACACTGCAGAGTTTCCAGATCCAAATAGGAGACTTTTTAAGTCTGAGTTTACATCTGCAAGAAGCAAAACATCTGTTTTGGAAGAACATGAAGAAATGTCTTTCATGTCAGAGCCTTTCAGATGATATCTCTTGTAGAGACCTAAAAAATCCTTCAATTAATAACTTTATAAAACACTGCAACAAAAACAAGTGTATACTGGAAAAAAGGTTTCTAAAACAATTTCAAAAACAGGGAACACAAGACGTTTTTCCATTTTGCAAGTAAAGAAATCTGCCAATAAAACTAAAGAATTTGTCTTGAGACAAAACAAAAAAATAAGTTACTCTTTTTAAACAAAAATAATCTTAAATTTTGCTGTAAACACTCATATTGCTCTGATCATCAGCTACATTATGTCTTAAAATAAGCATGCACTTTTACAAAAAAGTTTTATGACTAAAGTAGGTGCATTTGCATACACTTATACTTTTTTACCCCCAAAATATTCTATTTTAAGCGCTACAAAAGTCCAACTATTGGACTAGAATTACACATTTTTGGATGAAGTTGTCAAAACAATATGTCAATTATGAGCATAAACATAGTTTGATTAGAGATATTACTTAAAGTGTATTCAACATCAACAAGATGTTCAAGATTTAATGTCTTTAAACAAGTTGTTCCAATTAAATGAAAAGTTACCAGGAAGTTAGTTTTCGCATGTAAAGTGTAACAGCTTAGCTAAAGAAACTGATATTTTGTGTTTTTGCTGTGAAAAAACAGTGCAGGAGAAACAGCATAGAGGAAGGCAGAAAGCAAAGGAAAGAATACTTTAAGTTACTTCAAGGGAAATTAGGAAAAGTATGAATGTCGATGTCCATCTGATCCAGGTCCAATCAGTCCATCAGATGTGTTAATCGGAACTTCACTTGAACACACGATTCTGACTACCGTAATCACACAATTGCTGTCATTAGTATTGACAAGGGGGATGAGTAGAAAATGACTTCTGTCTCATTTCTAAAAAGCTGAATTTCTCCTTTTCACTGCTGTCATCTAATGAAAGAAGTCTACAAAATAAATCTCCTCGTTGTTGCTACAATGTGGAATAAAAACAAGTCAGTCTTTTGGTTTTGTGTGAGCATGATCACAATATTTGATCGGTGACCTGTGTACTTCCAGCAGTCTAATGCTTTTACTTTGTTCACTATGGAGTTACTCTATTACATGACAAAGATTTAAGGCCATTAAATAACTCATAGACAATTTTTAATGTTCCTCAATGGATCTATTACAGTTGAAGCATGGATGCAAAACAAATGGTTTCTGTTCAGAGAAACCCGCTCCAATCGCATAGATTTTATGAGAAACATTTAAAATTGAACATATGATTCACTCGGTCAGGAACAACATGCAGGGTTTCATTCCAACAACCAAAATGAAAAGGTTTGGTGCCTGCTGGGACAGCAGAGGGAGCAGAGGAAGAGGAGGAGAGAAGAAGTGATGGATAGTCTTACTTCCTGCAGTAGAAAGGTTTGATTAATGGCCGTCCACTCGGCAAAACACACCAGCTGTGAGGGAAGATAAGTACCAATACAAAGAACAAATTACTGTCTCTACCGTCATAATTAACCTCAGAGACCAAAGCATGCAGGAAGTGTAGATTCATGTACAAACTGCATCACTTCCTCTGTATTTCACTTTGGGAAAGGAAAAACTGCAAATTATATATAAGGCTAAGTGCTAAATCTGTCCTTTTGTTGCAGAATTTCAAGCTTGTTTTATTACTGGATGCAGAACTCCCAAAGACTTATGAGAAAGTTACTGGATGAAATTCTTTGAAAATGATTCCTCCGTGGATGTTACTGTCAACCCTTGTGCCAAACACATTCCCAAAATCTGAATTTATACCCAAACAGACCACTATAGGATTTTGGTAAAGGAGGTTGCTTTATGTGAGGAAAACAGTAACAAACACTTTGGATTGTCGATTTGAAGCTGTAATTGTCGTGATCGCTCCCAAAAGGTAAGTTTTAGCTGGAGAAGTGAAGAAAGGACAACTTGTAGTGATGCTCTAAAGCAGTGATTCTAAGAATCTCTTTCGGGAGTCGACTCTCAAATGTTGGGAGCTGATTCATTACTTTATTTTTTTGGTTTTGTGCTCTCTGCCTACTTCTTAACACCAAACGTGATTCACACATCAGGGGCATCGAGTTTCAACGTTATGTCAATGGTATGACATGACATAAACAATTGATAATGTAGCAAAGAGCATAGAATTGTACATAATCATTTGCATGGATGTATCAAAGCAATTGCAACTTGTTCAAAGAAGTGAGGAACTGCTTATATGATGTGCACAAGTGACATCACGATGTGAAGATTGAACAAATAGTTTTGGGAATTTCATTCTGATCTGAGAATTGTACTGAAGCGACTGAGAAAAACTGTAAGCTAAAGTTTCCTGCTGTCCCCAGTGCAAACAGAAAAGGAGTGAAAATTGTTTCATAAAGACTAAAGCCCTCAAATAAAAAGAGACAAACTCAAAATTTTTTATTCAATGAAAGGTTTTACACTTTACTGTCAGTGCTTTAATTTTTGTAATTATTGCTGCAAACCAAGAAAACCTCCGTGAAGTAAAAAAACAGGAGAAAAAAATGGTTTCACGTGGAAATAATCAGGTTTGAACAAAGGCATACTCCTGATGTGAGATAGTTTGGCTCGGTCGGCGCAGTGAAAGCCAAATTGCTCCTGTGGTCCTTTTACTGTATTTCAGGCTATCTGCCTCTAACACATTCCAGCTGAACTGCAGGGAGACCCGGCTGTTAAACAGAACCATGTGTGTACTGTAAAGCCAGACACTTGAAGTGGCTGAGGTTTTTCACACTCACTTTTGAATTTTGACCTTTCCTGCAGCCTGCCAGCTGTTCTGTGTATACTCTCTGTTTGTACAGATAATCACCTCACAGAAAGTGTGTCCCATTTACACCAGCGACATGCTCTTGATAAATGATAGGCCTCATTTTACTTCATGAGCCCACCAACAGACTTTTGTGTGTGTGGGGGGGCCTTATCTGCATGCTTGCTTCTCTGTCCTTAAAATGGTTGATGAGTGTTTCAGTGGATTGTCGGAGGCCCAGCTCCTCTTCATGCTGAGTTTCTCCGTTTAATGAGAATCTCTAAAAAGTCAGCCCAGCAGGGGAGATCAGTTCGGTGGCTCTGCAATTTCTACCAGGGTAAGGAAGGGGCAAATGGAGACAATACTAGGCGGAAAATGCTGCAACATCATGTTTGCACAGTCAGGGAAAGCTGCTTCGAGTATACAGTGGCCCTGAAGTGCAAATCATGCCATCAAATCCCTCAACGCAATAACATACTAAATAACCCAACAAGAATTAAAAAGCAAAAGAAATAATTAAAAAACATTACATTGGCCGAATCCAAATTCTTACCCTATCCCTCCCATTGTAGGGGCATTTGGAAGGTTGGAGGTGTCCAAAATTTGAATGGGGAACCCTTGACAGAGGGTTCTGTATCCCTTGGATTTGGCTTACATTTTAGGAATCAAAACAAAATTCCAAAGAAATGAAACATAGTACAAAACATTTCGAGAAACAAAATAATTTCCAGAAATTAAATCAAAATGTTAAAAAATGAAACACAATAAGACACTGGAAAAGGTAGGTACTGTGGAACATTGCTTATTGGATGATGTTTATCCATCATTTCAACCTAAAGTTTTTAGTAATGAAGCAATACTGGACATGCTCTATCATAATAAAAACTGAGTGAATTGTTGATGAGATTTCCACCATACCAGTGTTATTGAAACGCAGTGACGATGGTAAATACCAACACGTACTTCACTGCAGGAAATGTGGCTAATCACAGTATTACTTGAGGAAACAAGTTATTTCTGCAGGCGTGGCAGAGGAGGCAGCCTCCGACAGCAGAGGGGAGGCTATGTGCGGCGATGTCCCTTTTGTTTGTTTAAAGGGCAGGATAATCAATGGCCCTGTTTTTTGAGGCATGGCTTTGACCTCTCACAGTGGCACCTGTATCAATCACAAGCTAGCTTTGTTCTCTGCCTCACTGCTCGTCACATTTGTCTCTCCCACTTGCAACTGCAACACGGAGGCCGTCCATCTACTCTCAAATGTCAGTCCACATCTCGTGCCAGCTGTCAGCAGGCAGAGTACACATCCATTAACAGCTCCAGAGTGTGGAGGGAACCACTTTGGAGGAGAAATTTACCCACGGCAGGAAGTGTTTTTTTGTAAAAAAGATTGTTTTTTTTAGGCTAAAGCAGATCAGGAAGCACAAATCACTGAATCTGCATAAAAACACATAAAAAAATTAATAAATTCTTGAATCTCTCAAAAAAACGGATTAAGCAAAGAAAAGTTGCATTGTTTTGTTTTGAAGTTAATCTTTTTTACATCAATTGAAAGTGCTTTGACTTAGACCCAGTTCTGTGGCCTTTCTCCAACCAAGCATCATTTCCTGTCTCTTTAAACAGGTTCTACACAGACCAAACTATGAATCAAGTTTGTTACATCAAACATTGGGGGTTGGGCAAACTGGTTAAATAAAATGACAATCTTCAAAATACATTAATTTTTTTCAAAGTAAAGTTATGCAGTATCTGCTAGGAATTCATGAAATGTACTACTGTGTTGCTATATGTAAAAGTCAGAAACTGAGTCCCCACAGAACACCTTCCAAACCTGCAAGAAACCCTGAAAATCATGGATCCAAGGTCCAAGTCTCCCAAGCAACTGGAATTCCACCTAGTTTGAGGCAGAGAGGCATATGCAGGATCCAGAGACCTGGCATGAACAGAGAGTGAGCAACCTGCATCACCAGGGGGCCAGCGAGGCGATCTGCAGATCCGGCCCCACACTAGATATTAAGGCTGTCTTGGTTATAGAGTTCTGCACAATCCCAAACACCATCCCAGATGATGTAAAGGCAAGTTACCCACCAGGCCTGCTGAGTCAAAGGGGAACCTGCCCACCAGGGTTAAACAGTTTAATACATTTGCAGCATGATTACAATATGATGCAAAGCAGTTTCTTCACTGGAAATTTGGAAAATTAGGTTTCGTTATATGACTTTTCCAAGCATCTGGGGCATTATTTCAGCTGATTGTAAAATAGCGGAGAAGGGGGATTTAGTATTTAACTTCTATGATTTGCCCCAACCTCTCTTCATGTGACTGCTTATTTACTATACAACTTTGAAGAGGACCCCCTGGAGGACCATTATTTGTAAAGTAAACTAACTCATCCCATTCAAGTAAGTTTACTTTGTACTGAACCAAATAAGTCCTCTATCCACATTGAGTTCAGCTACTGTGAAAAAAAAAGAAAAAGCAGGAGAGCCTGTCTGATTTATTCAACAAAACAATTTGAATTCCCCACAGTAATTCAAGCAATAATAATCTTTAATGTAACAGAGTTACATCAAAATGGCATTGCAGAAATGTACAGACCAACCTTCATTTAGGTGTTCCTATTCAAACTCCCTGTGGAGACCAATGACGCATTGTATTACATGCAGAAATTTAACTAAAAGCTGTGAGGAACCTTACTGATGCGTTCACACCGGGCTCAGAAACACACCTTCAAATGACTAATCATGATTAGTCATTTGAATGTGTGTTTCCCTGCAGGGACTCGTGGCAGATCAGTCACAAAACAGGCCGACGGCTGGCTCCAATTGCAGAAGGTTTATTAGCTCAGCTAAAAGTCCACAAAGCTAAATCAGGGTTAGGCAGGCAGGAGTCAATAACGAGCTTTGGAGCATCAGAGAGGAAATTAGAGTAGTCAGGATCCAGGCGAGATTTGGGACAGGCGGCAGACAAACAGAGTCTGATACAGGGTCAGGAGACAGAAGATCAGGTCCAGATATAACACTCAGTAATGCATGCAGAGAGGCACAAACGATGCATCGCACTGAGTGAGGCTCAGTGCAGTGCTTAAGTGTACTGGGAGATATACCGGTAGTGTGTTTAGAACACTTGGCTTCCACTGGTGATCAGAGAGCGAGACAGAGTTCTGTCTTCTGACAATATCCCTTTAACAATCCCACCAAGTAAAAATAATCAATCAGACAATGGTTTTCTGTGACTTATTGTTTTGGCTGGGTAAAAAATCCAATGTTTTTAAAAACATGTTTCCAAAATGTGCACTACCATTTGGCAGTTAAAGGATTATGGGTAGCATCCTTTCAACTCATAGAGGTGCTAACTGTTTTAAAGTTGATCATGAAAGAGAATTTAATTGTTGCAGTTTGTGCCCAGGCACAATTCTGTGACACCAAGTCATTCATTTATTGGAATAGAGCTGTGAAAGAAAAAGCCTGGAGCAAGATTTGCACCACATTTTGCACCAAACCTCTTCCAACTGTTGGTACTTTCACTAGTATTGGGTAACGACGGTCCTGTGTGAATGGCGTGTGTTAAGAGCATGTT
This sequence comes from Oryzias curvinotus, assembly GCA_023969325.1. NCBI lineage: Eukaryota > Metazoa > Chordata > Actinopteri > Beloniformes > Adrianichthyidae > Oryzias > Oryzias curvinotus. The sequence goes on from CM043715.1 coordinate 11,493,149, forward strand.
CAAGAATGCCCGTTCACTCGAGCACCACATGCGCAAGTGAACGTAGCATGAGGCTAATGATTGATGTCAAGGATGCTTGCAGCCTCGCTTACATACAGTACTACACTAATGACAGATGTACTTATGAGGGCCTTTCAGTGCGCACCGAAATAAACTGGCTCCACACAAGAAATAAACAGGAACATAATATTTTTCAAATAGAACATACTACTACTACTTCACTCACAGGCGGTAAACTTTCACTGGGTGCCGGCTTTTCGACAGCTCAGAATATTTTACTTTGATCACTTAATAACAGGAAAAAATAGAAATAAAAAACAATTTCCCACCTGTGGTAGGACAGACATTGATCTGTCTTTATAATAATAATAATAAACTTTATTTTTATTGGACCTATCAAGATAAAAATCACAAAGTGCTTCACAATAAAACATGACAAAACACAATAAAACAGTAAAACACAGAAAATAAAGAACTTTGTAAGTCATCAGGCAAACAATCCCTCCTGTTTTTTCATGGGTTGGTCCACAGTTTATCAATATGTATCGCTGAAGCTTCTACGGCCAAATTATAATCACCCAGTCGGCTTGGAGTGATCCAGGACTGCTGTCTCTGCTTGGAAGAGAGAGAAGATTTCTATTATGGAGTAATTAGTCTGGTTGTCACCGCCGCCTCGACGTAAATCTACTTGCTGCAGCTCTAAAGGGATTTGGGTGTTGCCTCCACACCTGAATGATAATCACTTTGCTTTCAATTGCCAAGGACACCAAATACAACTTTGAACCACTAATGTGCAGAAGTACAAACAAAACACATACCACCATGAAGTGAATTCGACTAACTATTACTGGTTTGTTGTTACGGTATGAGAGAACTAGCAAAGGTTTCAGCTTTCACTGGGTTGGTTTTGTCATTCTTGTTCAACATTTTAATGACAGGATGCATCTGCTTTAACAGATTATACCAAAGCAGTGAATCTGTTTCCCTGTATGGTCCATCAGTTACAGTATGATAGCCTCAATATGTTTAATAGTTTGTCACAGCAGGAAGCCACACAGCTATTATTTTAATGAAGCAGTCATATCATGCGACGCCTTTAAATGCTCTTTTCAAATTCCAGTTATATGTAAATGAGACATTTCTATGCATCCAAAATCTCAGATCTTGTCTTTGTCCCATTAATACTTTGGTGCGCTTGTAATGCAACTTGTAGTTCTGGAAACATTAGATTCTGTGTTCAGATTTTCAGATTGTGTCCTTGCTCTGTGACAGTCTCAAACACACTCACCACAGCTGTGTCTTCCTAATGATTATTCCTTAGGTTTGAGTCAGAGCCACTTGTCGTCTTTTTGTTCCTCCCTGACGTGTTTTGATTTGTCAAGTACCCTCGAGCGATCTCATGATGCGTCGCTCTATATTTGGCTTGATTCAATTACAAAAAAGGTCTTAATGCATGTAGCCTTTATGATAAATCCAGACATTTGGACTTGTACTTTTTAATGTTTGTGATGAAGTCACAATTCCATCATTCTATAGTTTTATAATTAGAAGGCTTAGTCACAACTGCCCTCACAGGTGGATGCGGACAGCCAGCAGGCAACAATTGGGCAAACCTATACAGGGCACTCAGATAGCTCACAGGAAATATCACAGTTGTAGATGTGATGTTCATTTTTTTTCTATGTTCAGGCTGCGTGCCAAAGGTGATAGCTAATACTTAAGCAACATATAAGGAGAAGTAAGGATGAAGTAGGTGAGACGCTGGGCGTTTTATATGAATTTTTCAGTTTTTTAACCCCCCCCAACCCTTCGCTCTGCGCAGAGCCCCTTAGTGCTGTTCAAGTGAAAGGTGCTCACTCCTTTTGCACCCCTCACATGCAGCCTGACAGCAGAAAATCTGGAAAATGTACACCTCATGTGTGCAGCATTTGCGCACAGTCAGTAAAGAGCCAGTGCACGACTTGAGTGTGGCGTAAGGGCACCGTACGACAACATCACCCATACATTAAAAAGCATGTGCAACTTACATTATCCTTACAAATACTTCACAACAGAATGATCAAATGCACAACAATGCCTTTTGTCCATTTTCATGACGTCCCTTGAGGTATGAGCCTGAGGGGAATTGCAGGACACAGGTGCGCTCGCTTAAAGATGCAACTGCTTCTGTCTGCCACCCCAAAAACCTGCAGCACAGTTCAACTCCCCTACAAAAGCATGTGACTAAGGTTTAACTACTGTTTTAAAAACAGTAATGTTTCTGATACTCTTTCAAGACAGTCCCAGAAACTTGAAGAAATTATCAGTAAGAATGCAACAACTGGGGCAATGCAACTGGAATTGTGCCACTAAGATGAGGGGGAGGATTACCACATGGCCACTACAATACCAATCCCATGAAGGCTGATTTCCACTGGTCTGTTTGCAGTGTGTGTCCTGTGCATTGTGTTTATACAAAAAAGTAGAACGTTCATTAATTAATCTGAATGTTTACGTTGCCTCCATCATGTCTGTGTTCCCCGTCCGTCCCTCCGCAAGCTTTATGTAGAAGTTCTATTTCCATTTTGTCTTAAGTCTGTATTTATCTTACAGACATAAAGTGTCATTCAGGACACTCATCGGGTTCACTTTGTTCGGTTTTATTCTCCGGTTTCTCTCCCACATACATCCAAAGCTCCAATATATCACCAACACTTCTTTGTGGTCTCTCTACATATCAATACAGTTCTGGTCCACCTACCAGTGACCTCTTCTGGTCATTTCTAACATTACAGTGTGCTGACACATACAACCCGGAAACAGGTCCGGGTTTCAAGAAAACACTTCTATTGAAGTTTAAAAAAATAAATATATATTTTTTAACATGACTTGCCTGCACAATAATGCATGTTAACACCACAGATACACCTGCATCCATTTTCCTATTTTTGTACTTTTGAAGGTACAAAAACATAAATAAATGAATAACATAAAAGATGCATTTTACAAGGACTCAGTGAGGAAGGACCGGGCCCGGGACCTAAATGCTTGAGTTTTAGATGAGCAAAGAGAACGGGAAAAACTATTCATCACAGGGGTGGGCAACCAAACCCACTCCTCCAGGAAGGGGTGAGAGGGGACGGACTGGAGATGTAACAGAGTAAAGTAAACTAACTGACAGTCGTGAGACTGACTTCTCATGCAACGCAACAGAGTTCCACAGCAGACAGACCAGTGAAATATCAGCTTTTGTGGCTCTAGCCAAACAATACTGGTGGAGGAAAACTTTTTGCTCTGTTTTTAGTAACTTACTATCATGTTAGTGACTACTTATATCAAACCTAATTTCTGGTTGCAGAAAAACAACATGGCACCCTGACATCAAGTCTGAAACCGGTGGTTCACATCTCGTCCCCCTCATTTCAGCTGGAAAATATTCATTTACTTTGGTCTAAAAGCACTTATTTTAACTGGTGACACTAACAGTCAATGTTTTTTTTTGTCAGCTTTAATCGTTAAAACCTGAACACCGGGGAGATGTCTCTGTCAAAGCCTGCTTTGTTCTGACCGTGCCTCCTTACGTAATCAACGTGAGTCCACTAAATGGCAAAGAAAAAGGGGCTTTGCGCTGGAAAGCAGCAATTGTAAGATTTTTGTAATTGTAACAATTGTATTGGCTTTTCCCCGATATGCATATTAAGTGTTACAAACTGGAGCGAAGCCGCTTTTCTTTGCTGCAGAATACGCTTATACACATTGATCACAATAAGGGTTGAAGAGTTACAGTTGTGAAGAAATGTGAACACTAAAGCTCCTTTTTAAAAGTTTAAAAACTTTTGTTGATATCCTTTTCCACAGGAATAAAACGGTTAACTGTTTATTCACATGAAACAATTTTAATTAAAGGTGCCACAATTCTGAAAACTTGTAGAATTTCCATTTCTGGGTTATGATATCCTGCTGGCATATTGTCTGTGACCACATCCCCCTCAATATTTTTTTACGACATTTTCATAACATGAACATAAAACCATTGTCCGGAGATATCTTTTTTAACCCTTGTGCTATCCTATGACCTCACCCTTATATTGACATGTTATCCCTCCCATGACAAAGGTGGATATGGTGAAGATGATTTCATGGAATTCATGGACACCAGTGAAGATCACAAACCATTGAAGAAAAAAGGTTCAGTGCACTGTCTAGTGGGTCTAGATGACCCCACTCCCAATGTTAAAGTGCCTAGGATAGCACAAGGGTTACGAATGAAACAGATATGGAGGGAGTTGAATATGACAAACATGAACTATTGATAAATCATGTAATAAAATGGTTAATAGTATAACGGGGTGGGATTATATAAGTTCGCTTCCTTCCACTCCCTTTCAAGCAATATTTATTAATATGTCTAATTATCCTAAGTTTGATTAGTTACTGTATGAATGTATAACTGATGTTTGTACTGCTTTTGTGTATTACTTCTATTTAGTTGCTTGAAATAAACCATTTCAAATCAAAAAATCAAAATGAACTACTGTACAACCAAAAAAAGGACTAGTTTCCATTTAGATTCCACATCTAATGAAAAGAAAAACAGAAATGTGTGCGTGTCATCACTGTGTAAAGTATACAGTTTCTTGGTCATCATGCAAATGAATCCACTGATGGTCTAAACCACCGGTACCCAAGACATGAGTGATGCAGCAGTTTACAGAAGCATGAATGCTTTGTTAAAAATCTATCTCTCATTGCAATGGAAATTACAAGATATGTTTGCCTGATTTGGATCACTGTACAAAATAAGAGGGATTGTTGGGTTGTTACAATCCATCTGCTCTGGTCATTCTAGAATCAAAATAAAGCAGAGAGAGGCGGATTCTATTTCAGAGTTTTTCATAGTTTAAGTCTCTACGCAACTCATGCATGAGTGGATCCCGTTATCTGATCAGAGTGTCAGAAAAGTTGAACTGCTGTCACACCACTCACAACACTGACACACAGAAAAACACTTCCCACATCACCACAGTTAGATATTACTGGGCATCATTAGGCATTTAGGCATAAAACATGACGAAGCCACTCTGTTTGTGAAGTTTCCTTTGTCTCGCAAAGTCATGAGTTACCAGGCTTATTCCAGTATTTCAATAAATTCAGTATTCTAGGCAAAAATACAATTCTGACCAGCTTAAAATAGTTTTTATGACAGAGTTTTAGGGCCCAAAACAACAACAAAAAGTTATATTACGAGATTTAAATTTGTGATTTTACAACTTTAAATCTTGTAAATTTACGAGATTAAAGTCAGAGTGAGCAGTCTAGCAAGTGAACGCCAGCAGAGCAGAGCAACTAAACTCAAATGAACAGGTCAACTGAGTACTTTTTGATAATGTTACAAATGTTTGGAAACTCCTTTTTTTTTCTTTTTTACAGTTTATTCATGTTTTACTTATTGATGGGTGGCTTGCAGGATCTCTGCAGCCGTTGATGAAGCCATCGCCATCCCCGGGCAGAATAAAGTAACGGTCATCTACACCCAAACGTGTCTCTAAGCTCCTTATTTTAACTCCACATTACTGACACAGAACCCCGAAAGCCAGCTAAACTAAACCTGTATGAACACAAACAAACCTGTATAAACATTTTACCTGTCATGACTCGTCAAAGCTAGACAGACCCAGACGCTGAAACCCGGAAGGAAGACAGGAGGTGAGTGAAGGTAAATAATTGGTTTAATTGTTCCAGTGGATGAATTGTCCTGTTGTGGCAGGGGATGGCAGGAAAGGCAACTCCAGACGAGATGGTGGATCTTGACGTGGCTGGAGGTTCAACTGTGGCTTGAGCTGAGGCCTGATGTACGGATGGAGCGTTGAGAGGAGGTAGGTAATTCCGGGGATAAACTCCGCTTGGGCTGAAGTAGATGCTGGCGTCCACTCGTGGGATATGAAGGTCCATCAGGCAACAAACTAGCGCTGACTTCTGGTCCTGGCGCTCCTTAAGTAGGTCTGGCAGGTTGATGAGATGAGTGTTGAATATCTGCATGTAAATTTAATATAAAAAGTATTTGTCACATCTTCCTGTCTTATGTGTTGACCAGGATTGAACAATGACACTTCAAGTTTTTTCTTGTTTGAAATTAAATCTGTAACATCAAATAATTTACATGAAATAAAATCTGGTTCCATCCTGCTACGCATCCCTGATGCTTTGTTAGAAAACTGCAAAAGAAAACATGTGGCCAGTCAAGGCACACCTGTACAATAGTCATGCTGTCTGATCAGCATCAGATATGGCACACCTGTGTGGTGGGAGGGATTATCTCACAATCACAGATGTAGACAGATTTGTGAACAATAATTAATAGAAATGGTCATTTTGAGTTTGTAGAAAATGTTTTAAATCTTTAAGTTTAAGTAAAAACAAATGTGTTGCATTTATAGTTTTGTTCAGCATAGTTGTTTAAGTTCTTTTAAAAAATGTATTACTTTGTAATGTGTGTAATGTGTAATGTTTATTACTTTAAAATGTATTTTAAAAAAGTAGGGAAAAAATGACTCTGCTCTCATTTAAAACAATATTGCACTTGTCCTACAAGTCCTGTGTTAAACGCAGTGAGAGCAGCTGAGAATCAATGTTTGCTCAGCAGCTCCTCTGATTACTCTGGTCATGGGTAAAGACTGTTTTGGCAAAAGATTGCAAATGTCTGAGCACCAATGAGAAGGTGTTTGACAGACCCCGAGAACTGACTGTGGTTTTGTCAGAACACTGAGAGGTCTTCTTGTTCTGTTGTGTTTTAAGCTGAATTTAAAGCTTTATATGCATTTTCTGCCTGCTCCTGCATGAGGAAAATGTTCATTACTAACCAGAGATTCTCTCAGTTTTACTGAGGACACTCTGAACTATGCTGTTCAGTCTCATTGACTTCATTTTCGTCTTGTTTTCCTATTTCATATCAGAACAACACAGACAGAGAAGATCAATAACAACAGGGTCATACTGCTCTGAAGCTCAAACAATGATCTTGAATTCCACTGTTTCCGTCACAGAGAAACGTGCTTCTCTAACCACAAAGGAAGCTGCTTTCAGGTCTGGCCAAGTGCCCAATTTGTCACATGAAAGCCAAATGGAAGATTAGGTACAGAGAATATTTTTAAAACATGGATGTTCTAAATAAAATGATGAAATAAAATGAAATTTGAAGTTGAAGTTGGTCTAAGTGAAAAAATGTCAGCCTAGAACCAAATGCTTTCTCTGGCTTAAGCTTCAATCCTGACAGCTTCATTTCAGTTGAATTGAGTGTTTTGAGGCCAAAAATATGGAAAACAAGGAACAGAATTCCTGATGATGAGAAATCGCTTATCTATTTTTTAGAATTTAAATACCCACATGAATTACTGTTATAACTCAGACTGTGGTTCTGTCCCAAATCCCATTCTGAAAAAAAAAAAAAAAAACGTATTTACTTGGAGTAACGATTTATGAGAGGTTATGTCATGAAAGTCAGGGGGTCCAGCGTCTCCAGATTTAGTGATTTACTGTATTTATGAAAAATATACTGAAAAATGTTTTGTGACGGTGCACGGTGGCGCAGTGGTTAGTGCTCTTGCCTCACAGCAAGAAGGCCCCTGGTTCAAGTCCCAGCTGGGGGACATGAAACAACATTAATGGGGGACCTTTCTGTGTGGAGTTTACATGTTCTGCGTGGGTTCTCTCCGGGATCTCCGGCTTCCTCCCACCGTCCAAAAACATGCTTCATAGGTTAATTGGCAACTCTAAATTGTCCATAGGTGTGGGTGTGAGAGTGAATGGGTGTGTGATTGTGGACATTCTACCCTGCGACAGACTGGCGACCTGTCCAGGGCATCCCCTGCCTCCGCCCACAAGTAGCCGGGATAGGCTCTGGCAGCCCCGTGACCCCGAAAGGGACAAACGGCAATAGAAAATGAATGTTTTGTGAGATGAAATAATATAAAACTGTCCCACAATTTTCATGGTCACTACTTTAACAAAAATTATTAATAGAGCACCTCCCCCCCCCGCTCCTGCTCTGCTCTGGACGCGACCAGCTGGTTTCACTTACCTCATCTTCATCCCCGCCTACTTAAGGAGATCCAGGACCTGTTTTCGACGCCAGTCCGTTGTTCCTTCCACGGTGCTTACATCTGGTCAGCTCATGTTTTGTGCCTTGTCTAATCCCAGCTTCGTTAACTGTTCCTCTCTGCTCCACTCTCAGGAATTATCCGCATCACGGGTGAACCTCAGGTCGCAGTCCACCGCTCACGCCCTCTTCCTTGGATTCAGCCAAAGCCACGCACTCTGGACCTTCCTGCCGCAAACCTTCAGTCAGCTGCCGCGCCACGTCAAGATTCCTACAAACTTCTCACCCTCTGTGAATTAAACTTTCTTAAACTTACCTCACGTCTCCAAGTGTCCTTCTGGGTTCCAGCGTTTGGGTCTGTCAGAAATCCCGCGAGATCATGACACTGTTTATGCCACGGTCTTGCAAAGAAAAACAAATAAAAAAAATTCAGGAACAAAAAGGCACAACACAATGAAAGTTCGGTTGTGTCATGTAACTCAAAGCACACAGAAAATGCTTGGATCTGTTAGAACAACAAAAGACTTCATTTGACTTTTTTTTTTTTTATCTCAGTAACCTACATTTTCCTTGCTGTGACATCTTTACCACCATAATACCATTACATTATTAAACCTAAATCTTTGAACACAAAACTGAGCAAAACTGGATTTAATGACAATAAAGGGTAACTAAACAGTAAATATTAATAATAATTTATTATTTATTATTTAATGGCATTAAAGGGTAACTAAACTGTAAATAAAATTTGCTTAGCTGCTTGACTACAATTGGAGATTTAAAAGTGCTGACTGTTGGTCTTTGTCAAATTCTTTGACAATTCCACCTAGGCAATAATAAAAAAATCCTCTATTTACCTATATCACTTGCACTGTCAATCACTGTTCAAGACCACACCTCCAACGATCAGCCCACTTCCCCTAGCCCTGCCCCCCCCCCTTTTTTTTTTTTTTTGCATTTTTCAAATCTGGGCTGAAATTGGAGTCAGCCTCCAACTGTGTCATGTTGTGTTACCCTTTAAAGACCCCCTTCAAAAAAATCATGACATGACTTGAAATATATGTGTTGCATTTTTTGTATGATTGAGAAGAAATATAATAGAAAATAATTAGATTTTTGCATTTCTGAGCATTTTTTCTTTTAAATTGCTGTCAATCAAATATTAGCAGAGACGCTCTCTTTTGAATGAAGCTACTGTGACATCACAACGGCTCAAGAGTACATGCGCAAGCTCCCTAATCTGCCCCTCCCACCGTGCACAGGCTGCTGCAGGAGAAGAGAAGATGGCCCATTGCTGTCACACGTATTTAAAATGAATCCTAAAGTTCAAGTCCCATTAGCTAGACGCATGAAATTTGTTCCCGCATTTGATCCATCTCTTGGAGGAGCGGTAAGCTGCAGAAACAGCTGCACTCAGGAACCATTTGGTGGTTCAACCCTAACCGCAACCTGTAATCCTACTCTTAACCCTTCCCTCCTCTGGGTCCATGCGGCCAAGGAAAAAGTTCAACAACTGGCCGCACCTATTTAGAAGATTATGTGCGAATAGTCAATTTGTTTCTGGCATTTCATTTTATTTGCTGTGTAAGTGAATTCAACAATCTGCATTTGTTAGCATGAAATCAGTTCTGAGCCACAGCCAGTGTAGCTTGCAGCTGCAATGCCCATTTTTCATATGCTTAGCAAGGTTCTTTTTCATGTGTATTTTTATTAAACAGCAGGGTCCGGTACACACATTTGTTTTGTCATTCCACACATTGTTCAAAAACTGTCCATTTGAAAGCAGAAATATGTCACTTTTCACAGTTTCTTTATCGTAAAGAGAAACTTTTAAGAATAAGACTGAGACTGTCAGTCGGATTGTTTGCCCCCCCCTAAGGTCAAGCTCTGAACTCATGGAAGACACAGCTTGCAGAAAGAGGGCGGATCAAGGGCGGGGCTACTCAGCACAGCACCAACGGCCACGCCCATGTAGATTCTGGACACAGAGGCTTCAGATAAATATGAAATACAGCTTTTTAAGACATTTAGGTTTTGGGATTTTGATTAAAACTTCATGATCATAATTAAAACACCACTGGGAATGTTTTATTTATTTATCTTTTAATTGTCATAGGAGTACTTTAAGCAGTTGCTTTCTCCATCCCTTTTGGTCATAATTATTAGTTTGTTTCTTATAAAAACATTTTTTTCTTAACAGCTCTTTGGCCTGAAGGATTAAAACCCTGAAGAATTTGGATGAATTCCCAAAAGCACGTCATGTTATGCTGGTTAGATGTATTTTTCAAACTAGTCAAACTTCAAAAATTTTCTGTACGTTATAGACAATCCTAGACTAACCGGCTGTGCTGTGGACAAAGAAGCACCCTGTGACACATATCATGCTGCTTTAAGTTTATATAAAAGAGTCTAGCAGGAATAACATCTAATAACTGCTCATCACAAAACAATATTTCATATAATGTTCCTGTTGTTGTGTGACATCTTATAGTCCACATTTAAAGGCAAGGTCAATGTGACTAAAGCAGACAGTTCATTGTTGAGCAAAAGTTTCAGAAAGCTTTCATAATTTAAAAAGCACCTATTGTCAACAGTTTATGAATACTGGGGAATTGGAGAGTATCAAGGCAGAATGTTAGTGGATTTTCTTTTTTCTTTTTTCAAGGCCACCTGCTAATGTCGAAAACACAAAACCCAATAATGAAAGAGACTCTATGGAGGACTCCCATGACGGTGTGTAGCAAACGTCTGAGTACAAGAACACGTCGAGTCTGCTGGTGCTGTCAAAGTAACATTCACAAGCCGGATTAACCCTTTAACACTGGAGATGTCACTATTTGACATACCCTAACTCTGACCATTTACGCCACGTGTCAAACTCAAGGCCCGGGCGCCAATTGTGGCCCTCCATGATATTTTATGTGGCCCACGAGAGCATAAAAGTTTTTAATTTATTAAAATAAAATTAAAAATTGGTGTGTCTTTATTTATATCTAGGGTGAATTGGACTTAAAAAATCGGATTGGTCAACTATACATTAGGACGTAAACACTGTCCATATAACCTAACCTGACAGAATCAAATGTAAAAGGATTTATGCTGGAATAACAAACAAACCTATGTTTCTATGCAACTGTAATTGTCACTTCAAAAAGCTATAATAAATAAAGAGTTATTTAACATTAAGAAGTAGTTATTTTTATTTGTCAGTACATTTAGTTACATGAATAAGTTATATCCGGCCCTTTGAGGAAAGCCGCCATGCTGATGTGGCCCTCAGTGAAAATGAGTTTGACACCCCTGATTTACGCAATCTACGTGAATTAGCGTATTCTGACATGGAGAAAAGTGCCTATTTATATAGGCTTTTGCATTCATGCACAAAACAATATGCAAAACTTTACGTTAGGTTAGTAATCGGTGCAAAGCTGCTTTTTTTCGCAACAGAATCAGAAGATTGAGTCAATGGTTGAAGAGTTACGGTAGTTGAAGGGATGTCAATGATGAAGCTGAAGCTGCCAAAAGAACAGGCAAACGGCTGGTTCCAAATGCAGCAGGTTGATTAGCTCAGCTGAAAATCCACAATGCCAATACAGGGTCAGGCAGGCAGGAGTCAATAATGACCATCAGAGCATCACAGAGGAAATTAGAGTAGTCAGGATCCAGACGAGATTCCAGGCAGGCGGTAGGAAAACAAAGTCAGAAACAAAACAGGGTGAGGAAATCAGAGATCAGGTCTAGATATAACGTTCGGTAATGCAGGTAGAGGGCACAAACAATACTGTACTTCACACTGAGTGAGGCTAAGTGTAGTGTTTCAGTATACTGTTAGTGATTGCAAAAGAGAGTTAGGTGTGTGGCATCCACAAAATGTGTGCTGGGGTTGCTGGAAGATGAAGTGCACTTAAAACTCTGGAGACGGTTACCACTGGTGACTAGAGCGGGAAAGAGAGCTCTGACTTCTGAGCTCTGGTGTTTGAGAGTTAAACACAACCAGGACCTTAGTTACCTCACGGGTTCAGGATTTATCCCAAAAGGGGAGGAGATTTATCAGGTGTGGTGAAATATTAAAAAAAAAAAAAAAACATTTCTGCAAAAATGGCTACCTAAGAAATAATATCAAGAGTATTTTATTGATCATGCTGATGCAGAGACTTCTAATGCTTTAGTGCGCATGTGAAGAATGCAGGTTCTTGAACGTGCTTTTAACATACGGTGTGCCCACTGGACTGTTGCTACCTGATTCTAGCACATGTTCGTACATGCGATCAGAAGAGACTTGGCGCAAAATGTCAAAGTGGTGCAAATCTCATGAATCTTGTTCCAGGCTTTTTCTTTCTCAGTTTCTATTCCGATATATGAAAGACATGATGCCATATAATTCTAGCTGGGCACAAATCATAATTAATTTAATACTAATTTTTCCTTAATGATCAACTTTCAAAGAGTTTACACTTCTGTGAGTAGAATAGGACTCCACTACGAAGTCTGAGTCCCTGACTAGTCAAGTATAACTGCTTAAACTTTTAACAGACGTTCAATGGCTGCTCAAAAACAGGTTTAAAACAGCGTGGACATAAGAGTTTTACCGCCATTTCCATAGATTTTTCCTTGGAAGTGGTTGCTTGAACGCACCTTGCAAGGGGCGATATAAACGTAGCACAAAGGGGGGAAAGGGCTTTTAGAGGTAAGAAAAGGGCCACATGAAGACACCAAAACCAGGTGGGAGGCAGGAGCTCGTCCATTCTGCTGCAGTGAACAAAATGTATTGTTGTGCTCTTTGTCACCCGGTTAACAAAGGATCCACTGATTCTAACTGCATTTTGGAGCGCTTTCTTTTTTCCTTTTTTTGTCTGTGCTTGATGTTCCTCTCATAATGAGCCTTTTTTTTTGCCCTAAAGCAGTCATTCCCCCAGAGGGGTATTAGGCACATTGCAGGAGGCGCGACCCACATGAGAGCATTTGACAGATTAGTTCTACTTGGTATTTTAAAAACGTGGGGTGTGTGTTCACATCAGGTGCTCACACACTCAGTGAGGACTTATCACAAGAGGCTGTAGGTGTGGCAGTAGCAACAGTGCAGCCATGGACAAATTACCCAAATGCCAACTTCCAGATTCTGGTATTCAGGTGACGGGTTCAGCAGAGGCAACAAACAAGACAGAAAGCTGGTTTCAGAAGACTCTCTTCAGCTGCAGAGTTGCTGACAAATAATTTTAAGAAACCACTTCATCTACATCTGCACCACGGCACAACAAATAAGGGAACAGACAGTAATGTAGTTTAAGAAACAGAATTTAAGTTTGAGCTACAAACTAAAAAGGTGTCTTAAAATACATCCTAAACTGTCTTTGCATTAAATTTAACTTGTTCTTACAGTAATATCCCTCAGATTTTATGTGTTTTTGTATTTATTTCTGCCATCAACAAACTTGGGGATACAAATTGCAAATAAACAAGGTTTCTGGGGACACACAAGACATAAAATGTGAGAAACTACTGCCCTAAATGATAAAATGACAAAAAAATCACCAATCTAGTTAAAACACACACATTACATTGTCTGTGCACTAATGATACCATGTCATGAATGTGCTGACAAGCACCCCCTGGCTACATTTTAATTAATATCTAAAGAGCCAAAGTAAGAATGGTAAAACACACACACATTTGGCAGTTTAAGTCCTCATTTGATGCTCTCTTCTAAATACTCTGTAGAGACCACAGTAGCTCAACAATCTCCTAAGAAAGAAATGTATCTCTCTCTCTCCCCCCTTCTCTCTCTAACTCCATCTATCCACGCACTCATCCATCAATCAATCTATCCATTTTCTGAAACCGATGTATCCCTTTCGGGGTCACAGAGCTGCTGGTTGGGGAAAGGCGGGGCAGTCTGTTGCAGGGTCATACAATCACACTCGCATGCGCATCTAGGGGCATTTCAATTATCCTGTGAAGCATTTTTTTGGAGTTTTCTGAGAAAAAATGCTTGGGGAGGACAAGCAAACTCCACATAGAAAGGATCCAGCTGAGATTCACGTCAAGGCCCTCATGCTGCGAGAGTGTTAACCACTAAGCTAAAGGCTATGAAAGCAAATTCTTTCTCACTCGTGTAGTTTACCACCTCCACAACAAAAGAGCACAAGGGTTCTTGGAGACGTTTTATCAGGAACACAACAAGTAGCTGCACTGTAAGGGTGTGTACATGTTAACAATGAAGATAGCATTAAATCCTTTTCATTTTGACATTTTGCATCTGACAAGCCAACATCCAAAATTGTAGGCCACTATTAGTTAGGAAAACTTAGTCACCTACACCTTTCCCTTTTGGTGCAATCAACAACCAATACTCAAAGATCAAATACAGAAAACAAACGGATGGATGCAAAACAGAAGATCAAGAAACAGCAATAACCAAAATGCGAATTGTCCACTACTGACCTATGTTGTTGATTGGGTCAATGCAATGTCCTTATTGTGAAAGATACAGGAAAATAACACACACTGTATTTATTTACTCCTTAGAGTATATAACTTAAACCAACTTGTCTGGATCTGGATCATTCTGAATCTTGACTTGTACCTTTTTCCCCCGTGATTATAACCAGCTTGCAAGCTTTGCAAGCCAAAGTTATATATATTCATTTGGGCCCTAAGAACCCTATGGGTGACATCAGAGATGATTGATGATATATATATCATCAATCCTATGTCACCCATAGGGTTCTTAGGGCCCAAATTAAGCCCGAAGTGGGACGGTCACATTTGACCAGAGTTTGCAGTTTGCTATACCTACCATAACAGCGTGCTAAGAATATAGGATCAGGGGGCAGAAAGTAAAGAGTTTTCTTGAGTCCACTCATGGTTCTATTACCTTCCAAAAAAAAAAAAAAACATGCCTTTAAAACATTTCCATTCCTCATTCCTGTGTTGCTTTGGAACAATTCCGTCAAGCCTGCTGTAAGTTTCAGTGGTGAATCTTCTTCTCTGTTGCTGTCAGTAGTAAATACTAATACACACAAACACACGTGCACACACGCATGCACATACACACACACACACCCACACACCCACCCACACAAACACACAGTGTCCTCTAGTGGTTGTTGCTGTTTATTTTTAACAAATCACACAAGTCGCGCCTGAGTGTAGTCACACACCAGGTTACTTATATGTGCAAAAACAACACTTATACTGAAAAGAATACGGTAGTATTATGCCAAACAAAAGCCCTTTAGCTATGTTATTATTATTTATGATAAAAATGTCAGAAATAGACAAGCAGAGTGTTTATCCAATGTATTACAGTTGTCTGCTCTGTTTAAGGAAACCTCTGAGAAACACATCTGTGGCCTGTTGGGTATAAAGGAAATGGAGAGTCAGATGGTACTTACAAGCTGTTGACTACCTGATTTTACCATAATCATGCAGTACAAAATATGCTAAAAGAAAGCATTCTGCCAGAGTTGACATCTTCTCTAGCAATTTAAAAAAAAGTCATGAATTTTCAACTAAATTTTTGTAGGAACTGAACTTGACATGAAATTAAATGACAAGAATTTCTGTTTCAGCTTCTACTTCCATAAAATAGGAACCAGAAGCATGTTAATTCTGCAGAAAAATAATGCATGCATTTACCAAACGAATCACATTTAAGGTTTTATAATTTTATTCATAAAAATTAATCTTGTTTTTCACACAGGGAAGTTTATTAAAAGTATTTAGATTAAGGGAATGCTAATGTTTTCTTTTAGTAAAACTGTCACGATAACTGTCATGTTTCATGCTTTTGTTTACATTTACAAAAGTAAAATCATTACTACAGTTTTCCTGAGGAGGAAAAGCATTTCTGTGTAATGATGCTCATTAAAAACTTGTACTTTTTGTCTTTTATAAATAAAATGTGAATACTTCAGTGTGCATATATGTGTATATATTCTGTGACTTAGTGAAAAAAAATAAACAAAATGTTAATGAGAGTCATATTTAACTGCAGAAGAGTACTCAGGGTAAAGTTTAAGGTCAAAAGTGTGCTGATAAACAGAAATTATCTACTAATATCATTTTAGTCAAGGTGGAATTATGTGGAGTTGTAGAAATACATTAGAGAATCAAAAAATGAATTTTAGTTTACGTTTGTTTAAAAAAAAATCCACCAAAAAATACTTAGTAAATATTTATTATGCGTATGGCTGTTTAATAAAGAGTCAGATGTGTGACAGGTTTTACATTTGCCGTTGCTGCTGTGATTAGAAATTCAGTTTTAAGTTTCAGTGCAGGTTTGCTGATATTTGATCAAAGAGAGCTCTGGAGTATAGTATGGAGGCTATATCACTGTCACACTGGCAATGTCTTTGGTAAAATGCAAAACAAGTACGCTAATATGCAGCTTTTATCATTTAGAAGAACAATTACCCCTTTGAAATTCTATTAAATGATAAGGATGTTTATCATTTAGATGTGTCCAGTGAATGGGCATTGTTTAGAAAAAAACAGCATTTAACTACTGTTTGTTCCTTGAGTTTTGGTTCAGATTTACATTTCGTCTTTTTGAGGTGAAATCAAAAACTTTTAACATTCCAGGTGTATCAGGACTTGAAAGTGGAGGAAAAAACAAATACAGAAAGCAGGCACCCTGCAGGTAGAAAGGAAATGGATTTATTAAATAAAATATGACATCTACAAAAGAGACAGGCGCAAAGATGAGTTTTGGAATCAAACAGCTTTGGTGACTGTTGGGTAACACCTGTTGTGATTGTGTCTTAGGGGAATAAAAAACAGGAAAACCAAACAACTTTATGGGAAACTTTGCAAAAAATTGGGCAAACCCAGCATGAAAGCTGACATTTTTTTAAAGCTGGATTTTGTGTAATTATGGTTACCTGCAGCTTTTGTTTATAGTCTTTTTTCAAGCTAAGTTGTTCTGGTTAGTCATTAAGGTTAAGTTACATTCTTAACATGTATACTGTATGTGAGAATATTTAAAAATGATTGCATTAAGTGAGGTTAAGAAATGTTCATTTGTTTTACATTTTTTCTTAAAAAAGAAAAAATACATATTTTAAAACAAGTAAAACAAAAAGGTTAACATTTGCTTATTTAAATTTGATGAAAAAAGAGATTTGCCTAGTGCTGTACACAGTCCACAAAACCGTACATGCCTGACTGAACGCCAACACATTTTAAAATGACTAAACCAACACGAAATTGTCTCCGGTCCATGAAAGTGAATGAACTGATTTTGTTGTGAAAAACCTTCAGTCTGTGAAGTGCACTGACGTGTGCTTTCTCCTGTCTGAAAGTCAGAACAATTTCTTCGCCATGGCTGGAAGCAGAATCGGTCTCTTATTCAGTGATGTGGGATACTTGACTGTGGTTTGCAACATTGCTTTAACAAGGCGTACTCTGTGCCATCAGCCTGTTTACTGCTTACGGCTGATTACTCGTCCAATGACTTACATTAGCTTTGTTTGATCAGAGCTGTGAATCTTTATTTTCCCCCCTACTTTTATTTTTAGGAAACCAGCCACAAAATATGGTTTCAAGTCATTCCACAGACATGTGATTGATAGGTCTGTTTTAATATACATAATGTTGCACAAAAAACAAAGCAGCAATACAATAATTTCTTTTTCAATGTGAATTGATAGAGGTGTAACGATGTTAACAATATTATTTATTATAATAACAATATTATATCTATTACATATATATGGCAGCCCCGTGACCCCGAAAGGGATAAACCGGACTTGAAGATGAATGAATATTATATTGATATCGTTAACATGTTAACAATCATTCAATTCATTTTATAATAGTTGTGGCTGATACGATTCATATATGGACTGATATTGGTTTATTTGAACGATCCGATTCATTGATCTAAAATGGATCCAAGGCCATCTTCAGTCAAAACTTCAACCAGTGTGACTCAGAGATAAATACCTGGTACTGAACAGTGTAGGTAAAGTTTTCAGAATTCTTTGTAGTTATTGCAATAGAATCAAGTGTAAATCAAACAAACAAGTAAACAATTAAATAATGTGAAATTGATTCCCATTTTAATTTCCTAAAGTTAAGTCCACTGTTGTTTATCCACATCCAAATGGTACAAAGGGAACATTCTTAGAACATTCTACCTCACTGTATGGCCACATGTCTTTGTTAAATTCTAAGTGTTTCTGCCATGTTTTGTCTGCTTTTTTTTGCATTAGAATAAAATAAACTTGCTTTGTGTCAACATCGATATAGTAAAATTATTGCATGTTGAAACAATTGTATAATGATATTGATTGATTTGATTGACAAATTACCTCAGACAGATCAATCTCATTGGATTCTAGGACTATAGATTGATTTATCAGTGAAGTCGATGAATCTTTACACCCCTACTGACTGACAATTTATGGCATCTTCTGAAAACTATTTTAATGCATTCCTTTTTTATTTCATTGTACATTTTATGACTATAATGAAAACTGTAAAGATGAGCTAATAGATTATTTACATATTGCAAACTAGGTTGCGCTCGTGACTTCAGCAGACTCAGCATATACTTATAATGTAATGCCATCCATCCATATAACCTTTGTATGTTCACTATGACCTATTGCTTGCAACAGACCCGTAGCATAAAATGTGCATTAACTTTTTTCACTCTACAGGTTCACTGAGTTGTCTCTGCATGCCCTGTACACATTTTTCACCCCCAAACACTCCGCATCCACCTGAATGGGCAGTTGTGACAAAGGCAAAATATAATTAATAGTTGGCTGGTACATTTGGTCTGTCTCTGAAATTGTCACTAGCCCATCACCTACAAACCTAACTGCACATCACTGGCTCTATCAATAGAAATATACATTCATTTTTAAGTAGAATTTCTTTTGATGTATTTTGTTCTTTCACCATGTCCACATAGTTTGCCAGTTTGCTCAAAGTGCTTTGTATGCGCGTACCACCTAACTTTAAGAGAATTGAATCAGGCTGCTTCAGTGGCATTAAGTGGAGAAGGTAAGCAACAAATCCCTCTGTGAAGCTGCTGAAAACACAATATGCACTCCATTTAACATATCCAGTCGGAGCACAATTTAGGAAGGTAGAGGACACTTTTTGTGCTAAACAAGATTGATATCGCCTGGGAGTTCTCACTGTCGGGCGTTGATTGCTAATGTGCCTTGTAAGAATGAAGATGCAGCGGCTGCTATGCCTAATTTCATCATCTGAATCGCGTTGAAAGGTTTTAGCTCACTTCTTTTTGTACAGTTCTTTGCTTTATTAAGGTATTACATTTTCTCCACTGTAGGGTGCACTTCGTAACCTTAATATTTAAAAAACAAAACGTGAAGCACCTATTATAGATTAATTCTAATTGTGCTTATTGATGTCAAGGCAATTTTGAGAGGTACACAGCGCTCTTTTAAAATTTTTGGTTGGGTGTTTGGGTGAATACGCTAGCATGTAACGGTGTCAGACTGTGTTTTGTTTTACTTGTTACTAACAGGGTTGAGGTCAGCTTAGTCAAAGTAATGGTTGTTTTAGCTGCATCGGTCTGTTTTTTACATTTAGCAATAATGTTGGGAATTACAGGGGATTGTGAATATGTTAACACGGCTAACAAGACTAACATAGCTAACATCTAACATAGCTAACATCTAGAGCAGGGGTGTCCAATTCCAGGCCTCAAGGGCCAGTTTCCTATAAGTTTTCCAATTAACCTACGTTTGAAGCTCCTAATTGGCTAAACACACCTGATCCAGGTAATCAACAGCAGATGAGGCAGCGTTTCTGGAAAACCAGCAGGTTGCCGGCCCTTGAGGCCTGGATTTGGACACCCCTGATCTAGAATGTTATAAACAAGTTCTAGAGTGACTGTGAACCCAATTAATAAAGTCTGACTATCTGACCTATCTCTGACTCCTTTGTCTCACTAAATGTGCCTTATATAAGGCATACGTTTGGAAATAGACCATTCATTGATGGACCATCTTATCCCTTGTTCTATCTTGTGGGGTCCAGATGTGGGGTACCACTCCCAACGTTAATGTGCCTCCAAGATATGTTAACGTTGGAAGTGGGAGTGGGGTAATCTGGACCCCACAAGACGATAACCCGCTGAACCTTTTTTCTTCAATAATTTGTGATCTTCACTGGTGTCCATGATTACATGAAATCAATTTAAGGGTGGGGTCATCTGGACCCCATAGGATAGCACAATTGTTAAAGTGTGGGTGACATGGCCTATTTTAATAAGCCAAAATATAGTAAATAGTCTCTATTTCATGTTGCAATTGTTTTTAATATTTTTCGAAAAAGAATAAATAGCGAAAAACGCTATATAAACAACGAGGACGGCCGCCGGCTTCACGCATTCCGCCGAATTCGCGCCGCCCTGTTTGTGACGTAACGAAAGGCAGACAACATGGCTAGCTGAACAGAAAGATGAAGAGGAAAGTTGCGGAGATTATCATGATGATGAGTCACTTTTGCAACCGTATCGATTCGAACCCTTTTGCGAAAGTGAGGAGGATATAGCAGAAAGTAGTAGGTCTAGCGATCTCTTGAAAATGGTGGGGATTGCGTTCGGTTTCAATACTTTTTTATATCTGACATGCATTCCCATATCTTTCATGAGCTGTGGTGTTTCTTCAAAACAGTCTGCCTCAAAATGTTCGCTGCATAAAGTTGACGAAGCAGTTGGCACTAGAGGTAAGATCGGGCCTAAAAAATCCGGCCCGACCCGACACAGGCCCGCGGGGATTAAAGCCGAACTCGGACCGAACCCGACCAATTAACTTGATTTGCAGGACCGAGCCCGAAGCAAACCCGAAATTTCAATTTAACCCATAGGATTTTTGGCAGAAAAAAAACCGCCAGATTTCTTAAAGGTAAAATAATCTACATATTTTTATGATGATGAAAGCTATTTTCTTTCGAACAGAGAGTGGTCGCTGCAGCCGCGCGCGTATAAGCTGCTGTTGTGGCATAGAGTTCAGCTGGAAGCGCGGCGCATAGGTTCCTCCCTCCATGATAAATGCATTTGATCAATGAAATAACGCTGGAACACAGAAGAAGAGGCCAGACAGAGAGAGTGACAGAGAGATCTGGATGCGCACTCGCTTCATTACGCGGAGAAATACTGCAGCCGCGGCGGTGCGCGTTTGCCTTTTCAGTTTCGTGTGTGTGTGGGTGTGTGCGCTAAGGGAACGTTCTCCCTCTGAGTTAGAAGAAGCTGGCTGTGCCTTTCGGTTCGTGCGGTAACCGTTCTGACATACAGGATTAATAAAGAGCTGTTTGACAACCGCCGCCTAAGGAGCTTCTTTGCAGACATTACAATATATTTATTAAAAATGTCAGCGAGAGAGAAGCCCGGCCCGAACCGACCTGAACGTAATGACTGTCATTTAGACTCGGACTCGGGCTCGGGCTTAAGATCTTACCTCTAGTTGGCACCCAATTCGCCCTCGTTCGCTGAACTTGTTTTGTCCATTGTTTCAGCAGCGTTTCTTGTTTTGGGAATTTATACACAGATACACTTTCACTAGATGTATTGCTACATCCAGCTGCCACACAACGACTTGGCATGTTGATGATTAACAGATTTAAACACGAGAGAAACGAAGACTACCTGTTTTGTTTACATGCTGTCCGAAGCGGAACTACGAAAGTCAATGCCTTTCGTGACGTCACAGGTCATATCGAGTTCACTTCCAGCCTGCGCTCTTAGCGGCAAATTCAAATCTCTGATTCCTTCGAACGATGTCTATTATTTCATTTGCTTCGGATTTTTTTTCTACGCTAACTATTGGTATCAATAGAATCAGCGTTTAAAGGGCTTTTTTATTTGACAAAGTTGTTCAAAGCATGGCATCTACACTTTAAAAACGAATGTGTTGTATGGTTCGTACATATGGTATGTAGCTTTGAACTGATAACCTTGCGTTTGTAGGTCTGACTTCATAATGTGTTACCCATCCGCCCACTTCCTGAAAAAATCTTAGGTTTATTCTTTAAGAACACATAATCTTGAAATATAAAAAGTTTTCTTTGGTGCAACAACTCTCTCTCACCTGCACATCATACAAGGTATTAAGAACTATAATTTACGATTTGACATGACAACTCTACTTAAGATGACAATGTACCACAAATGCACAAAAAGTTAAATCAGTTAGATTACATAAAAGACTTTCAGTGATTCCAAACCTGATTTTCCATCCCAACAAACTGCTTAATCCTAATCTCATTCAAACTGTAATTCAAAGACAACAGTTTTTATACTAAAAACTGATATATATTTTATATATATATAAGAAACATTATATATCTCATTATATATGATATACAATATGCAGAGCAGGAAAAAAGGTAAATGGTGTATACTGATGTAGAGCTTTACTACAAGGCTAAAAGTGCTTTAATGTGTTGGTGGTGTGATTCCTTGCAAAGTCACAGGCTTGGCTGTGGGAGGGGCTCAGTCAGATGTTGAGCCAGCTCATCAGAGCAAAGCATGTGTGATGTCCAAAATGTCCAAATGAATAAATCATTTGGACATGCGCAGTAGTGCTGAAAATACCGAAAAAAGGAAGAGTCCCACAGTAAACAAACCTTTGCTGTCATTTACATTTATGCAGCAGCTCAGTAATATACAAGGCGATCTTCCAAACGTGATTTTATTAATGTTATGAATATTATGAAGCGCCTGTTCGTTCATCATTTTATATTTAATCCGTGTGGTTAGTGCTTTTTTGTGGAAGACTGGAGCTCCCAGGAAAGGCTAACACACGCTAACAACATTAGCCTTGCTTGATAAACTCATGCGGGAAACGCAGCAATCTGCATCTTGGCTGCACGTAAATGTGTGGGAATAACATCAGCCTTTATTTTGTTGAGACACGACTAGAAACACAAATCCACGTGATTGTTTGAACGGTTTCTAAGGACTGAGTGACATTCTGCCTCAAAAAGTTCGCACACCGCCCCAAAGCCGCTGTTTGAGCTAGAAGTCTGAGCTCTGCTCAGAGACGCACAGTTCTCCTGACAGCAGCTAACCGAGAGCGGCGGGACGGATCACAGTCACACAAACAACAAAACGCACACGTAACAAAGCATCCTCCCCTCACACACAAAGTTATTAATCCAGCTGCTCCGCTCAGAGACACAGTTTGTTCGGTCCACCGGCACACGAGCCAGGACCGCGCAGGGTCCCGCTTCTCCCCGGCACCCCCCTCGTGAGGGGTTTAAGAGAGGCGGAGAGCCAGAGGGGTAAAGCGGAGCTGCGCTTCGCTCTAGGCGTCCGCAGAGCAGCCGGTTGATCCTGTTTGAGTTCCAAAGATTTCTCTGGAGCGAAACACAGTCTATGCGTGACGTAAACCAGAGCAGTAGTGACACACGATCGGAATGAACCGTTTACATGCACAACGATCGGATAAACAATCTGTATAACCCACCTATCTCGGAAAGAAATTTTGATCCGAACGAGTCTGATCGGGGCAGACTATTCGGAATGGCGTGTTTACATGACGCATTTTCCTTCCGATCAGGCATTCTTTCAGGCATACTTTTGCCCATGTAAACGCAGCTAGTATCTTCACAATGATTCATTAGCGGTTTACTTAAAACAGATTTATAGCTACTTGTGGAAACACTCAAAGAAACATCTCTTTTAGCTGAATATATAGTTTTTGGTTTAAAAAAATGAGCCCAAACACAAACTATTGGTAAAATGTTGACTGCAGCATTCTGCTGTCATTGCTGTTATCATATTGTTCAGTTTGTCAGAAAATTTGGTGGAACAGCACATGCTCAGATGTTCCAGCTCCGTTGGATTTGTGGTTCATTCAGTCAAATAAGTAAGAGTCTGAGAGGAGCTTCCCGACATTAAAACTGTTACGAATGATGAGAAAGAACACTGATCACACCTAACCCTCTCAATAATGGGATTTAATCACACACCCATAAATATACATATAAGCATAAATGCTAAGTATAAATGATTATTTTCAATGTACATTTAATGCAGAGCCTTAGCAGAGTAAATGCACTCTGATGTCTGATAAAATCAACCCCCTGCCTTAGAGAGGACTGATCCTATACGACTAAACACACATTTCACACAAATCACTTCATTCCACTCCAGCCTATTGAAAAGAAGAACAATAGGAATAAGATGAGATGCCCTCATCTGGAAACAAATAAGCAATTTTCTGCAATTACCTAATCTCCTGTTTACTGCAAATGAGCCAGTTTTAAAAGCAGTATCTCCTACTTCCCCATTTTCTTTAATAATGGGGCATAAAAATGTGTTTTACTCATAGTGGGACTGATCTGCATAACTGCTGATTACTTCATCAAAACACTATTACCACACATTTTCTTTAGTTTCTTAGTCAAATGATTTATCTGAAGGTCTGGAAATGGTTTGCTCTTATAGCATTTGTCTACTAATTAGTGCAGAAAGCTCTTTCACATGCTTTGAAACACTACGCTAACCTGACCTACCCAGCAAGATGGGATTTGATGTTTAGTTCAGGGCATGCAATGAAGCAAACAGGCAATCAAACTGCCAACCCTTCAGCTGCATAATGTGAGTCAATTTACTCTAAATACTGTCATCTGTTACTGTTGAATTGCTTTTAAAATGAAAATGATTAACTTTAGTCATTCTCATTAAGTAATTACAGATTCAATTTCATTTGTTTGGATGAATTTGTTGTACCTAAAATTACATGCAAACTCAACACACACATTCTGTCTGAAATAATGATCATTCACGCAAAGATGATTTCAAATCATTTGTTTAACTAATTATTTTATTCAAAGTATTTAAAACAAAATCTTTGTTTTTCTGATCATTTGTTAGGTCAGCTCTACAATAGCTGGAAGCAGGAGTTGGCTGTCATAGAGAATAATGACATGTTTTTTTTGGTGTTAGTGAAGCCTGATCAAAATTGTAACTTAAACCTCTATAAATAACTATATAAAAACCTTAAAATACAATTCACCACCTAAAAACCCATGATGAGTTCAGAGTGACGGAAAAACATCAGTGTTGTCCAGTTGGTCTGTAGTACATTCCACATAATTTTTCTTTGAGGAGAAATGGGTCTGGGTTCTTCTGGGTTTAGGTCTTTCTGTTCTGGAATTTAATCCAAAAAAAGAATAATAAAAAAATCTGCAACACTTTTATCTGATTTGTCCTGAAACCATTTTAAAAGTCTAGGTTAACATCTGTGAAAAAAGAGAGGAGTTTTCCGTCACAAGCTCAGAACAAAACTCACTATTTCAATTCCAGAGGCACAATAAGCCAGCTCTCCTAGTGTGTGTGAATTAGTGTTGGTGTGGATGTATGGTGTGTGTGTGCTGCAGGCCATTGTGCTGGGGTGCTGCTGAAAGCAGCATCTGCCTGCACAACTCTTCTTTACTATTCAAAATTAGCTTACACCTTGTTGTTTCATGACGTGAAATGGAAATCAAACCAAACAGCAGTAAACATGACACTCGGTCCAAAAATATAAAACTGACATCTCTTACCTTTAAAATGAACATACTTTTATTCCTTCAAAATTTCCTCCTTATTGCTAAATTTAACAAAATGATCCCCATGTTAGCTAATATATATTTTATTGCATGTCAAAAGCTGCAGGCTTTACAGTAGTTTATGTAGCAGTTAGAACAGCAGAAATGCAGAGTTCTTTGTATACAGCGCCTAATGACAGGATAAAAAAAACACTTAGTAAAAGTAATATATTTAGTTTAGTTTATTTCAAATATATTATTAAAACAACAACAGGTAAATAAATAACCCTAGTCCTCTTTAGCCAATGGGAAAAAAAGTCTTTATTTGAAAGAATTTAGGAATACGTGGCATATAAATATCAGGCATTCCTTACAATCATCAGGTTCAGACATCATCAACCAACAGTCACATAAATAGGTTTTGATCTAAAGACTGAAAATCCTCTCTTTGTATTTATTTTTAAGCTGACTAACACGTTTTAGTTCTGAACAGTTTTACTCCGTTTGGGTTGATGCAAAATCTTTTGATGTTCATTTCCCACTTTAATCTGTATCCTCCTTCTCTTTAAAAAAAAAAAAAACATTTTTTATGAGTTAATTGGAAGCAATTTGTATTTTTATTTTACATAGAAATGGACCCGTCTTGAATATTGAATAGTCTAAAGATAAATAAATATAAAACTTAAAGCAACAACAACTTATTTTAGCATTACGTTTTGCAAAGGTTGAGTTCCTTTTTTATACAACTTGGAACAGAATTTGGAGTTATATATTTTTTAGACTGTACTATACATTTTAACTAATAAAAAATTGATAGTCAATATGCTTACAGGTAATCCGCATCTCATCAGACGTGTAACCTTTAGAAAATGCAAACCATTTAAAATGACGGGTTCTCATCTATTTAGCAGGTTCTGAGTGATGAAGGTGAACTTTTGTGCCGTGCACATTAATATCAGCGTTGCACCTTTTCAGTCCCAGGCATGAATGCATCTGGCCCTTCAAAAGGACTTTGAATAGCAGCAACAGCACAATAAGTGACTAAAATAAAGAGAAGGCAATTTCGCATACACCCACCAGGAAATAGTATTTGGACTTCGACAAATGTCATTCAAAAAAGTGTGTGCGTGGATGGGGGGGAGGGGGAGGGTCAGCAATTCAATTACAAAGCATACTTTAGATACTCCCGATCTTTCAAGCTGAGATAATTAAAAGCCTCATTTATGCGATTATAGCCGGAGCTGGACAAAGACTGATTGACAGGCAGAAAGTCTGGAAGTGGAGAAGAATCAAAGGGCTGCTGATGATGTGAAATTATTATTATTTCTTTCTTGTTACTCTGCAGGCCTGCATCAGCAGCAGGGGAATTATCATGCACTCTGGAAATCATAGTGTGAAAAAAAAAGACGAAAAGTACAGGAAAGTGATTTTTGAGTAAGGAAAGAGCATGATCTTCAAAACGAAAAGCTTTTTAAAAGAAGCATTTATGTTCTTCATCTGTGAAAATCGTTGACTTTTAAAGCTGTGCCTGCACTCACAAGCATTTATTAGAAATTCTTTTTAAAATACATTTAAATAAAGTGTCACATTTGAGCTAATTTACAATACTAAAAGAAAACTATTGTTTACTGCACTTGTGTGTTTTGTTATGTTTTTAATTCTCATTAACAAGTCATTAGTTTTAAGTGAAAACTAAAAACTTTGCTTTCATCATTTTTTTATGTATACTAGTTATTCTCATCAGTGAATGTAGTTACTAAATACTCTTTTTCAGAACTAAAATCTTTTATTTTTCTAACTTTTATTGCAGAATTAAAATATTTGTTGCAACCATTGACAGTATAAGAAAACAGAACTAAGTCAGTGTGACGTCACCTATAGAAAATGGCTTACTTCCAGCTCCAACCAAAGGAAATTCATGTTATTGCCTGTTTTGTGTGTGTGCCAGACGACACTGGTAAAGAGTGATTGGTCTGAGTCGGTCTGAGTCAATGGCAACCACCCTCGCCAATCATGATTGAGCTAGTTGGAAGGCCACACCCCTACCACTTGAAAGCAGGCTCTGGAGAATCTGTCAATCAAACGTTTTGACCATTCGAAGTGAGACCAGAAGCTTTTATTGAGGCTTCAGATTGGTCATTATAAAGTTTGAATCACTAGCAATACAGAAAAATGGGATTATCAAGAACATGTTAATAAAAGACATCAGAGAAAGAATGATTATTCTGACAGAATTAGTAATAGCTGTTTATTTCTCTATTAAAGTCTATGGGATTTTGGCTTCTTGAAGCCAGCGGGTGCTTCCTGTATGGAACTCCAGGGGAGAGGGTAACTCACTTCAGTTCCCATTTACGGCCAATGGTCGCAACACAAAAGGGCTGCTGCAAAAGTGTAAAACAGTTGTTTGCTTTTCATTATACACTCTCAGATGTTTGCAATCTTTAAACTTTCTCTTTCTGCATACATTTTTTTAATCCTGAATGGTATTTTAACTTTTGAAAATTTAAACTTTTAAGCTATGCAACATTTCTACTTCAGTTTCTATGAAACTTTGAATTTCATTTATTTATGTTTCAATAGGTTGGGTGCGGGGGATCGAGGGCATTCTATGTACTTTATAATGTCATTTTTAATTGTTTTAAGCCTGTAAAGCCCTTTCGTTTATTGTTGTATAAAAAGTGAGTTATAAACAAAGTTTGCTTTGATTTGCTGCATGGATGCTTTTGCCAAATGTTTGTGTTTATGAAAAATCTCTGCGGTGCACGTTTCTATATACGGAGCATGAAAAGACATTTTTGGTTCCTTCATTCCTGAAATAAGACATTATGTCTGAAGGATCTGATCTGCACCAATAGAAGTAGCTTCTTACAGCGATATGTTAGTTTCTTCTTCCCCAAAACTTTGGAAAGCTACACCTTTTTTCATGCTCAAAAAAACTTGTTCACCTATTTGCTTTACTGTTAGATTTCTCCTAGTTTTTGACTTTAGCAGTGACAACAAAGAGAGCAAATTACATTATTGAGAGCCTTAAAAGTTACTTTTACAGAGGCAGCTGGACTGCAAGGACTGCATTTAATCCCATTATCACCATGGTGAGCTTTGGGAGGCTGGAAGACATTTCCCCAGACAGAACAATGTGTCTTTTCTAGAGTGTGGCACATGAGATTCTCAGCATGTGGTGCCCAACCTGCTCACCTCAACCTCCTTTCTTTTTTGTTTTTGGTTTCCTGTTGGAAGATAAAGTGTCCGGTCCTGCAAAAACAAGTTTGCAGCTACACAAAAACTCAGTTAACGATTCCGAGACTAATATGAGGCGATTTAATATTGTGTGTGTAACCTAAATATATCCATTTATCAGTGTCAGGTTTTTTTTTTTTTCATCATTGCCACGAGCAGAGCAATAAAGGGAATGTCAGGGGTGTCATTTGCATTAAGAGATTGTTCTTGTGACCTTCCCCGTTTTGTTTTGCTGCCTCCGTACTGCTGTGAGATTTACGTCTTTTTCTGCAACAGCTCTTTATGAATGATAAGCTAACACGCCGTCCTCGGAGAGCCAGGGCTCATTTACGGGGCTTTAGATGAAAAATGGAATGTTGTGCCCTCTATCACAACACTATTTTTTTTTACTCCCAACATCAAAGAGAGAAACAGAAACCAAAGCACAACCGTGAAGATCATAACAAGACAAAAAATAAAAAAAAGAGATAATTTTCTGACATTTAAGAAATGCAACCTGAGAGTAAATACTTGAATAAACGTCTGCTCTGGTGCTTTTCAGTAAATTCAATGATCTGAGCTGCTGAGATGGGAGGGTAATTTTATTTTCACACTTCTCATGGGATGGGGCCAAATGCAGGAATGCATAATGCACTGTGTCGCCTTTTCAAACCACTGACCTTGACAGCCGTAATATAATCTCACATTTCCCTCTAAAGTCCTGTGAAGGTGCACAGCACTCAGAGCTTTTATGCTCTTCAACCATTTAATTATAGACACCTCGGCAAAAAAGCACTCATGTGCAACATTTGACTCATGTATGGACAAAACTAGAGCCAACAGCTGCTGCAAGAAGTAAACAAGTTCATCTTTTTCAAAGACGCTGTCATTTTTCTGTCTTGCAGCATATTAACAAAAAATTTGATTTTACATGTTTGGATTCATGCAAGGTTTTCTGCAAATCCCACACGCCTACCTTCACTTCAAACCTCAAACCCAAAAGTCAGGAATCATTTTCTGCCTCCCGACTGTTTTTTAGTGTGTGAAACGCATCATTCTGCTTCTGTAATTTATATTTATGTCAGAAATGGGTGGCAGACCCACAGTGCAATAGACCATCACAAAAACATGAAACTCAACAAAAGAAACAAAACATGACAAAACCATGAAACCGTGACAAACAAGAAGAGGGAAAGCAAATGAACTGACAGAGACTCACTGAAAACAGAACTTCAAAAATGAAAATAAATTAGCAGAACACAGCTGTTGATAATTAGCACCTAAACCTGGTGTGACTGAAGGGGGAGGAAAAAGTAAACAGGACAAAGGTTGATTCCAAGAAAGCACCTCCAAAGCAAATAAAGAACATTTTTAATTGATGGGAAGGAACCTCTCAATCTACTCAAAAACATGATGAAAAATGATCGATGTCCCACAATTATACACTCTTAAAAGATGGGTTCTTTATCTAACCCAATTCTTGGGTTATTCATGCTGGAATATATTTTTGGTTACTATTTGGAAAAAAAAAATGGGGGGGGGGGTAGTTTTTTTTTAATTTCCACTGAATTTATGTTTGACTCCTGATTTTGTTTGTTTTTATTGAGTTAAATTAATGTAGAAAAAGTTAACCTCAGAGCTAGGTTAAAAACAACCCAACTTGGGTTTTTTTTTTACTATTTTTTTTTTATTATTAAATCATACAGAATTCTTTTAAACTAATATTTTTAAAATATATACAGTACAGTAGATACATTTTTTTTTGTCAGCCACAAATTGTAGAAGTTCTCTTTTTGCATTGTTTCATTTTTGAAGAATTTTTGAAGAAGTATTTCGTCAATACCAAAAGTTTGTGATGCAACCAAGGTTTCTTGTAGGTTTTCACCAGGTTTGCACTGTAGCTGCTATTTTGGTCCATTCTTCCATGCAGATCTTCTCAAGAGCTATGTTTTGGGGCTGTTGCTGGACAACACAGACTTTCAATTCCCTTCAGAAGTTCTCAGTTGGATTCGGGTCCAGAAACCGGTTAGGCCTCTCCAGGACCTTGAAAGGCTTTTTATGCACCTACTTCTTCATTTTAACACTGGAAGATACAACCACACTCTCACTGTAGCAGGAGGTGTTTGTACAAAATCTCACCATACGTGACCCTATTCATCCTGTCCCCTTTGCATGAAAGTTCCACCTCTGTGTTTCACAGTGAGTATGGTGTTCTTAGGATGCAACTCAGCAACTTCCCCCTCCAAGAACAGCGAGTAGCCTTTATTCCAAAGTGACATTTTTGTGTCATCTGAGGACACGATGACCTTCTCAATCCTTATGTGAATGATCCAGATGGTTTCTGGCACACTTTAGATGGGGTCTGGATATGTACTTGTTAAGGCAGGGGGACCTGTAGCAGTTGAACCCATGACGACGTAGTGCAGGACCGCCCAACCCTGGTCCTCAAGATCTGCCACCCTGCTTTTTTTTTTCATCTTTCACTGATTACTTGAATCAGGTGAGTTCTATGTTCTAAGTTCATCTATGATGAGCTACACACATCTCTCATCTTTTTAAGTGGGACAACTTGAAGAAAAGATACATTGTTACCCCACAAATCTTTGA
Organism: Oryzias curvinotus; assembly: GCA_023969325.1. Taxonomy (NCBI): domain Eukaryota; kingdom Metazoa; phylum Chordata; class Actinopteri; order Beloniformes; family Adrianichthyidae; genus Oryzias; species Oryzias curvinotus. The sequence goes on from CM043715.1 coordinate 11,524,563, forward strand.
TTGCAAGACTTTCCGAGATCTGTTTTAAGTGATTCACAGCCACACTACATTGGGTTTACTTCTTAGAATTGCCATAGATGACACATTACAACATTATTACTGTACGTCAACATTTGTCCAGTTGCACAAACTTTTACAAAGATGGACTTCCTCACCTTTGTGATTCAAGTGCATCAAGTATTATATATGTGTATTGTGCGTACTTTTATTTATCGTCAACGTTTGATTAATCTCTTTGACTTCAGAGAATAAGAAGTCAAAAGAAATAAAACTGTTTCTTTAGTCCATCTATTATGCATGAAGTACCAAGCACTCTCACTGACAGCGGACCTTTGGTTCTTACCTTGTCATGAAACCAGAAGATGGGTCCTCAACTGCTAAGATGACTGACCTGGCTGCTGCAAGAGGAAGTTTGTATAACTGAAAAACATGCACTGGCGAAAGACAGATTTATCTCTGAAATACACAGAGCTTATTACACTTGGAGAGACAAGAAAGCAGTGAAACTTTTTCTTAGATTTTGAGTTCTTTTGGAGAAAATTCAGTCAAGTCTTTTATGAAAATAAAATACTTTTCAAGTGAAAGCTAAAACTACAGCCTGAACATGGAGCACCTGACTCTTGGGGTTCTCTAGGCAACTGCTTGGACATCTTTTCACGTTGGGACATGCACATGTTTTCTAATTCTTGTAATGTTGGAGACACCAGAGAAGAAAACAAGTAATGGACAGAGTACTTTATCACAAGCGGAGGATGGAAAAAATGGATTCAGTGAAAACCGGATTCACTTCACAGCTCACTTCAGCAAATGAAGGCAGAAAAAAATAAGTGAATGATGTTTTTTTCAGTGTCTTCAACAAGATTGAGAAGATGTCAGTCTGTGGCTTTTAACACTATTTTTTGAGTTGGCATCAATTCTAGTGAACCCAAAAGCCCTAAACCAGTCAAAAGGGGCCTGACAAGCTAGCTCCTCTCATTTTCTTTATTTAAATCTGGTACATTTGCTGCATTAAGGAGGTTTTAACCACACCAACCAAATCCATCCAGGCAGAAACAAGTCTGGGGTCTTTTTGCCTACAGTTGGACTGTACAACAACAGTGCACTTTAAAATCTGTGATAAACACCCTTTAAAAACTAAATCTTAAGTAAAAAGACCTCTGTTTCAAGAAAAATGGTCTTCTTTTTTGTCTTAGAGGAAAAATAATCTTATCAAAGTTTTTTAGTAGCAAAATAATCTCAGTTTAACCTTTTAAAAAAATGGCATCCACATGCGTGGACATCGTATTTTGGGCTATATTACTACAGTTTTTAGTTCTGCTTAACTGGAGCTCTGTTACTTTGAAACAAAAAGGCATACTAACAAAAGTTGAGATACTAAGATGTTAAGAAAACATGTCTTAATGAATAGATTTTTATTCTTTAAAAGAACATAATTTTTCTATTGGAAGATTTGTTTTATTTTTGCTTACTTAAAGAAAATCTGACAATGGGGTAAAAATTATTGACTTATTTCTGAGGAGCCTTTTTTTTTGCAATGTACTAATGTATCATTTTAAATGTCATTAAAAATGCTTTCCTTTATTGCTACCCAAACATTAGACAAACAAAAAATGTCACAAGTTTAAGAGGAGTAGAGCAGCAACAAAAAAATGGCAAATGGTGTATACTTATATATACTACCTTCTTAGAAGGCCCAAAGTGCTTGCAGTCACAGTCCCGCTAACCCATACACACACAGACGGGGACTCCACTGATGAACACTGGCACCAACCTCAGCCAACAGGAGCATTATAGGGTTCCGTGGTTTGCCCAAGGACACTTATAAAGCATGGGTGGGCAAGACCGTGCAATCATCCAAACAGAGGTTAACCGCTCTAACTCTTAACCATGGCTGTCCAATGGGACACCAATGGACACATGAAATTCTATTAGAAGGATAAGAAACAATATATTTTTGGAAAATTGTTTAAGAGAAAAAAAGCACTATCTTTCTTGTCCTGAGCTTTATCTTTATTTTTCTGGCTCAAAGAGAAAGCAAAAGCAGACATGTATGATAAATACATGTCTGTATAGTTACTCATAAAGACAGAAGTGTTGATTCTGGGAGCAAGAGAAGGAGCGTCTATGGAACAGTAAACTCCCTCACTGGTAGTCCTGCAAAGGTTTCAATAAAAACGTGGTTTTTCCTCATCTACTCCCTAACCTTGCAAACACAAAAGGTTTGCAAGGAGTAGTTCATAACTCAGGTCAAAAAGATAAAATCACTCAATAATACAAACAGATCCAATGTCTAAGAAGACAATTTTGAGAAAACAGAGCAAATGGGTTAGAAAATCAGAACTTTCTTTTCAGATTTTACCCAAACCTCACATAAGACCTTTAGAAAATGCAGCTTTTGTTTTATTTTTATATTTATTAACTTGTTTTTCTGTATTTTCCTTTTTTTCGGTCCTGTCGTGCTACTTAAGCATCCCCTTTGGGGATCAACAAAAGGTTTTTATTGTGCATGCCACCTCAATCGGAAAGGACAGGAGGAGTGATAGGGGCTTATGATGGATCAATTAAACTGACTATACACCCATGAGGATTGCTCAAAAGCCCTAATTACAGTAAGGTCTCTATGAGAGGACAGCTGTTGTTGATGAGGAGGTGTGTCGGGACCTTTGGCGACACACAAGGTGAGAGATCACTATGAGAGGACAAACTAAGCCAACAGGCAGGTAATACAGGGTTACTGTTGCTTTGAACTTTGACTCTGCAGGAAAAACCTTTGTAAAGCAGGACAACACAAGCAGAGAATTCTGTAATGACAGGCAGAAGTGAGAGGACAGTATACTTCTCTCACTCTCTTAAAATGTTCTTCTTTGAGCTCAATGACGCCTACACAGGTCAAAGGGCTCACATAGTTTCAAACTGAAAAAAAAACAAGCCAAAATCTCTCTTCCAGAAGTGTTACTGAGTTGAATTGTGAGGACTGGTTTGCTCATGTTAAACCTTTTTTTTATTATTGGTCCTGTCCAAAAGCTGAGTAAACAGATGAGATGAGCTGAAGGCCTCTTGTGTTGGACAAATCTTACTGTTACAATAAGGGATCTTCTGACTCACAAGGAGTATATTTGTATAAACCACTTTTATATTTTAGGCTAAACTTTATTTATATTTATATTGACTATATTTGTATCCATTTTATGTTGGACCAGACGGAAAAGAAGAGGAGGGAAGAAGAGAGAGAGATGTAAGAGAGAGAGTGTGTGTGTGTGTGTGTGTGGGGGGGGGGGGGGGGGTAAGGAAATAAAAGGAGGTTTATAGAAGGGGGTGGGGTAGAATCATAAAGCAACAAGGTGCTGGAAGTTTATAATAATTACTGCCAGGTGTAAGTGTTAGACTAAAAGGGGCGGGGCCTGTCCTCACACACTCTCAAATGTTACCAACCTACCTGTAGGCTCCGAAAATCTTCCCATACAAGTATGTCAACGTGTTCAATACAACTACAGTTTACACGCACTTACTTATGCATACAAACCAACAAAGGCAAAACATTTCATTCAGTCAAACTATTCATGCAAAAGTGAGCCAACACCTGTGCTCAAGTGAGTGTTAAGGTTCTGCTGGGCTGGATAATGGAATGTTAAAAAAAAAAAAAGTGGGATAGTGCCAAGTCATCCCCAAACCAAGACCACCCCCAGCACCAGACGAGCAGCCCACCACCACCCAGGAGTTCTCAGCATCCATCGCACCCTAAACCCAGACATGTTAAATTTGAAAGAGGGTCAAAATGGATGAGGGGGTCAGGGGCGAGAACAAAACAATGAAGGATGAATGTTAATAGCAGAAGCTGAGACATGTCAGAGCATTGCTTAGTTATTTTTCCAAAACAACTGTAGAATCAGTAGCCGCATTTACATGGGCAAAAGTAATAGGAAAGAACGCCTGATCGGAAAGAAAATTTGTCATGTAAACGCGCCGTTCGGAATAGTCTGCCTCGGTCAGACTCCTTCGGATCAAAATTTCTTTCTGATCGAGATAGGTGGGTTATACCGATCGTTTATCCGATCGTGGAGCATTTAAACGGTCATTCCGATCGTGTGTCACTACTGCTCTGGTTTACGTGACGCATAGACGGTGTTTCGCTGAGAGAAAGCTTTGATCAGCTGCTCTGCAGAGGCCCCGGGAAAAGCGCCGCTCCGCTCTCGCCCCGCTCTCGCCCCGCTGGTCTCTCTGCCTGTCTTACACCCCTCACGAGGGAGATGCGGGGAAGGAGTGCTTCGTGCCCCCCGACGCTCACTCGGTCCACTGGCATCCGAGTGAGCAGAGCAGCTGGATTAATAACATTGTGTCTGAGGGGAGGAGGATGCTTTGTTACTTGTGCATTTTGTTGTTTTGTTATGTGTGGAAGAATTCAGACTGCGAGCCGTCCCACCGCTCTGGGTTAGCGGCTGCAGGACTCAGGAGAACCGCCAGCTCATGCAGCGAGTTTGGGGAAGCAGAAATAAATGTCGCTCAGTCCTTAGAAACTGTTCAAACAATCACGTGGATTTGTGTTTCTAGTTGTGTCCCGACAAAATAAAGGCTGATGTTATTCCCACACATTTACGTGCAGCCAAGATGCAGATTGCTGCGTTTCCCGCATGGTCCTGAATTTTGTGTCCACAAGGCTAATGTTGTTAGCCCGTGTTAGCCTGTTCTAAGCCTTCTTCCAGCTCAATTCTTCCACAAAAAAAGCACTGACCTGTAGCATTGCCACATATGTAAATGTATATTTGGAGTTGTCTACTGAAAAGAAAAAGAGAAAAGTCAGTATTGACTTTCCTTTGTTAACCCTGGTTAATATGGTCCTGGCTATATGTTTATTTCGTTTGGAGTTTATGTTAAATGGATAATGGATGAAACTACATGATCAGGAGACTCTGGACTATAAATATGGCTACCTGGGGACTTCCTGGGGCCAGGTGAAAAACAAATTAAGAGGAGGTGAAGCAGAGAGACCAGAGAGTTGACAGCTGCAGGACACGTACATGCCAAGGATTACCGTGACGTCGGAGAGAAGTCCAACCGCATCAGTGGAATTTGGGGATTTATTCCTGTAATCGGGTGAGACCTCCATGCTTGGAATGACTGAAAACCCTATCAACGGTGGACAGAGCCCGTAAGCCACGTACGTTCATCCTACGGACGGAACTTCGACGTCCCGCGGGTCACTCCGATTTCATATGGAGGGCGGAGGACGCCAAGATAGGCGGTGACTTTGGTGACTTTGTAAATGACGAACTAATATAGAAAAAAACTTGGGTGTAATGGGGAAAAAACTGGGGAAGCTTGTGTGGGGTTGAATACCTGAGACTGTTAAAAGAAAACTTGAGTCATATTGTTTGTGGGTTTTTTTTGTTTGTTTGTTGTGTGTAATACTTCAAGAAATTGACGAGTGTTACAGACCACACGGATTACATAAAACGATGAGCGAACAGGCGCTTCATAATATTCATAACATTAATAAAAGCACGTTTGGAAGATCGTCTCTTATTACGGAGCTGCTGCACATGCTGTCTGTCTGTGGCAGCGGTTTGTTTACAACGGGACCTATTTCCTCATCCGGGAGTTTTTACACTACTGCGCATGCCCAAATTATTCATTTCGACCGAAAGTGTGACCCATGTGAACGTTTCTTCTAATCGGAAAAAGGTTTTCTGTGCACGGGTGAATTTTAACCCGACTATTGATCCGATCAAGATATTCTTCCCATGTAACCGCAGCTACTGATGTATATCACATACAAGACATAGAAAAGATGCATGCCCAAATCTGTAAGAGAAATAAAGAAGGGCTCTGAAAACAGATTATAACAGAGATTAGCTTTCTTTGTGTGTTGTTTGTTGTTATCGGTCATAAAATAGGTTGTAATTTTATATATTAAAAGGACTGCAAGTCAAGTTGAAAATTAAACAAAAATGCAGCTACGACCTGCAGGGCCCGAGGGGTAAATGAGATCTGCTGTAAAAAAACATATTCCACGTTAAATACTGTTTTGAGGAGATAAATAAAGCACAGAAGGACTATGAGGGGACAATCAAGTTGTTCCTACTGCTTCAACTTCTGTTATCATTGTAGATGGTATTTATTAAACACAAATTCACTCTCATAACAAGAGCACAGCTTCACTCCAGACCTGAAACCCCAACATTTACAGCACAAAGCCAACAACACAGGCTCTGTAATTTACACAAAAAAAAAAACAAAAAAGAGATTATTTTTCCAGCAGCCCTGCAATAAGACACAATCAATTGTTCTTGGCATGCAGTTCTGGTCTGACGTGTCAGCTGTGACCATCAAGCGGATTTGAGTTAACATTTGAGACCGTTCTTGTTATAAGCATGTGGTATTGGCAAAGCAGAAAACTTAAGTGCAACAGTTTTCATTCTTTTTTCTTTTTTATTATAGAAGCTGCAGTCACACAGCCTCTTAACGGCCTTTGCTCACTTGATTATGAACATTTCATCTCAGCTCTGTTACACTGTGTGTTATCTTGAAAGCTGGTAAAATAAGCAGGAAAGCACAGTGTAAAGCTGAGCTGTGAAACTGCCTTTACTGCAGGAAAACAATCAACTAGCTAAGCAACCTTGTAAAAATAGCTTGTTTTTATAGTTTGTTTTTCTTCGTGAACCAATTCTGGCAGCTATCTTTGGTATTTTGACCAAGCATTAATTACGCCTTTTTCAGTCTCCAAACCTGCTTTTTTTCTTCATTTTTTGAGTCGTGGTGGCTTTGATCACAGAAGCCCACAGAAATGTGGCTCTTCAGTGAAATAGACTAGCACTTAAAACTTCTACTTATTTTGTGCTTTTATGTTTTTTTTGTTTTTTAATCTTTATCATGAGGTACTTGAAGAGTTAGCCATAAAAAAAACATGATTGAAAAAAATCAATTATCATTATTAAGACAGAGCATCTTCTTGGTATATGCCCCATTTGATGGACACTTGTCCAAATGCCTTACCTCAAGGACGGTTTTCCCTAACTTTAATGAGGAGTCCTGTTGTTGTTGTACAGTTAAGTCATCCATGTATGTGTGTGTGTGTGTGTGTGTTGTTTAAGTGTTCTCTTCGACCTGTCACCTGTAGCATGCTAGAAAATAATGTGCTAGAACATTTTACCTTATGAGGTCCCCGGGTTGTCTACAATCATAAAATTTCCTGCATTTCACCTTCATGTCCTGCACAGATCGCACAGATTTTTCACCCACAAACAGCCTGTATCCACCCGCCACCGAGCTTCCATGTTGTAGAGAGGCAGGTTATTAGCCAATTGTGTGATGGGGCTGCATCCTTTGAGGGATCCTTCTGGATTAGGAACATTCGCCCTTCCATTAGCCATCCTTGTGGCTTCACTTTCTCTTTTGCACCTCTTTCTCTTTTGCACCTGCTTCAGAGATGGGTATCTGACTGTATCTCGTTGCCATTGCACCTCTTTAAGCCTCACTTCTCCGCCTTAACTTTAGCCTTCGACCCTTGTTCCCATGGTGGATAGTCATCTCTATGACGGACTGATGCACGAACAGACAGATATGCTGTGTTCATGAGGAGACTACGTTTGCCTGTGAACTCCACATGGATATCCAATGCAGTCGACTCTGGAGTCATAGATTTTTGTCCTTGTTTTCTTTTCTATATCGGCACTCAAGCTGATTTAGAGGGACAGATGACTGTGCATGTTGGGTATTATCTTGGGACACAATTAGAAGAAGCAGGTAAAGCAGAGTCCAGCACCTAAATGGGTTGATGATCTCCACACAGTGCTTATATTTCATCCCAAGAAACCTCATTGATTCTTGGGTATACCAGTCTGAGTTGTTCTGTAATTATGATGACCCACACCCTTACATAAAGTGGCTGTCATGGTTATGGAATAGAACGCTTCTTTTAGTACGGCTAGTTTTTAATGAGGACAAACAAAACATTCTGAAAGCTAGGAAAAGAGGCTCGGCACTTTCACTTCAACACTGCTGCCCCTCATGGAAGGAGTTTTCACAACGTCATGTGACTCGTGTGTCACTGTAATGAAAACCATGTGTTCTTTGCTGCTGTATACCTCATAATGCAAATTTGATTTGGTGCAACCTGGCAAAGCAGCAAAATAGAGTTCTGTAACATTTGTTAAACAAAACCATTTGAAATGTGAGGGGGGTTTTTAAACTAGTGTGACTTTGAGAAGAAGACATCAGTGTTTTAATTCAAGGCTCATTTCCCTCATCACTTTACTCTGATCTCTGTATATCCTCACAATCGTACAGAGAGAAGAAAAAAAAGAGAAACAGTATCAGTCAAGCCAGAGAGTTTTTGGCATCTTATAAATTCGGTTTCTCACAAACTTGAAAAGAAAAGGTTACATCTGGTACTACCCTTTAGCAAGGTCAGCTTTGTTTTGATAAAGATCCAATCCCTTCACATGGGGATATTCTGAGAAAGGCATCTTGCTGGAAACTGGCAAAAAGCAGTGAATTTGAAAGTTACTGGCTAAATCTTCTAACAGGTTTTCCACTTCAAAGGTCATTTGTTAAAAGGTCACTTAAATTAAACTTGATCTATGCTGCTGTGTGAACCAGCTCAGTGGAAGAGAGTTGATCAGTTTCAGAACTTAATGCAATGGTTCCCTTTTTTCCAAACTACCAGTAATACCCTAACATTTAAAAAAAAAAGCTAGAGCATTCCCTCTGGATTTCCAATGCAAATAAAAATATTTTAAATAGGAAAACCTCTTGTTTTGCCAGTAGATGCTTTCTTATTCAGATCTTGCCGGTGGTTTCATGTTTTAACTTAAATGTTTCTTGAACTACCGTAAACTTCTCTGAATGGAGATCTCACAGACCCAAGAGCTTTGCTTACCCTCAGCTGCTGTCAAGGCTTCTCTTATGAAGAATGGTGTTTATTGTAAGCCTTACCTGCCGACAGGACATAGCAACAAACAGTAACTTTGTGCCCTCGTGCTCTTCTTGAGTTTTTGGGGACAGATACACTGTTTGTTTTATGATAAAAAACAGCAATAAATCTACATTTTCTTCTAAGAAATGTTCTTTGATTTAAAATCGAGTTGTATCCAGCAAGAATACCTGGCAGCATTTCAAGAGAAATTTGGAACTTACCCATACTAATGTGGTAGCTAATAATTACAGTGTATGATATAAATGTATCCATCCATCCATCCATCCATCCATCTATCCATCCATCCATCCATCCATCCATCCTTTAATCAATCTGTACCATTAGTACAACCCTCTTGTAATAACACCTCTGATGCTACACCCGGCTTTGATAATTCTGATGCTTCACAGCGAGCTCAGAGCAGCCACATCCAAGGGATTTTCTGGCTTCTGTGTTCAAAACTCAAGTACACGCGTCATTACGCACATTTTTAAGTTCGTTTTCGGGCTCTGTAGATGTACAAAACACGTTTCCATTGAACGCTCATTGAAAGTTATATCAGTTGAACTTTGACCAATCAGGGACCTGGATTTGGTAGTGACGTATAGATGGCGTCCTTTTGAATTTATGGAGAGCCAACTGTTTGAAAATAGATCATCGAGGAGAAATTGGTAATTGCGGTTTGCACGACTGGAATCTATGACACCAAGTCTTTCATATAGAGATGTGAAAGAAAAAGCCTAAAGCAAGATTCATGAGATTCGCACCACTTTGACATTTTACACCAAGCCTCTTGGTTGGTGTATGTGGTAGTACTGTGTAGCAACAATCCAGTGTGGACACCATATGCTCAATGCACATTCGAGAAAATGCATTCTTGTGCAATATTTGGCCACCGTGTGGCTCTCACCTGGGCTATGGCATCTCCCAAAGGACAAAAATGTGCAAAATCATGGGGTATTAACACCATCTAATTGCCTTAACTTTGTACTACCCTACACATCCATACATTTTTTTAAATCTTTTGGACCTGTCTTGGGGTTACAGGGTTGCTGGAGCCCATCACAGCCATGTTTGGATCAAAGCTGGGTACTTCCTGGACAGGTCACCAGAATGTCACACGGCAACGTAATCACACGTTCACATCTAGGGACAATTTGTAATCATCAATCAACCTATTGAGAATGTTTTTGGAGGAATGTCTGGGGAAAATCACATGAGGAGACAATTCAAACTCCACACAGAAAGGTACCAACTGGGATTTGAACCAGGGCCTTTTTGTGGTAAGGCAAAAGGGCTAACCACCGCACCACTGTGCAGCCCTCTTGACCAATATTCCTTTTAACTGCTTGATAGTCTGTCCCAGAGGTGAACATAACAATGATACACAGTAAGGTTGAACGCTGGAGTTGGAAAACGGCTAAGGGGGAATCAATGATTTTACTTTTCAAAAGCTGAAGGTAAATCATCATTCAGGTGGACCTGGTCCGACTGCAGCAGATCAGTATGCAATCATCTCAGAGTTTTATGACTAAAATGTGACATTGTGTGTCTTTAAATCCTGCTGCTGCATGCTAAAAGCTCTTTGCAGCACGTTTGCAAAGCCTTAACCTTGCCTAGAGTGATAGATCTTTCTGTTTTTTGCACTCATGCTTGTTTTTGTGCTGCTATAATCAGTGCTTAAAGTATGGTGTCATAGATTTTGTGTTTCCTTTAAAGCTGTCTCGACAATCTGATTTACTCTTTCTCTGTAGGAACAATAGAAGTTGGTTTTTGGCTTCTCCGCTTCTTCCTTCGGGCGTTTCTTTTGTTGTAGTTTGGATTTTTCTTTGTTTGCTTTGGATGATTATTGTATTTAGAATTTGATTTGTATCTCCACCATTAGTTGAAACTTCCTGCTGTGATTGGATTATATAATCTCTGATTTCTTTTTACTGGCACATTACAGTTTTTTCAACACTTTTTCTGTCAAGGCGATCTCAGGTCTCTAGAAGGTGGGTTCCCCAGTAATCACTTTTTATGACACATTTCCCGTACTTCCATTATTATCATCCAATAACTTTGCAGAGTGCTATCTGCACTTTCAACTTTTGCATCCATTAAATTTGCAGGGGGAGCAATCCCCTTGGTGCAGTTGGATCTACTTGCACACAAAGTACTGTTACTGCTCACAATTTCCTGCAGCTGCTCCTCCATAAGAACCTTTTCCGGGAATATTTTCTACTTTTTTGAGTTTACCCTTACCTGCACAGCCCTACAGTATAGCCTAGATCAACTCTGGTGAACTTTAGTGACTTCTCTCACTTTTCTTTGCAAGTTTGTCTCCTTGAATACCCCTTCTGGCCCCACTTTCTCCCAGATGATTTTCTGTGGACTCAGTTCAGCATTTTTAAAGCAATGCCTTTCAGTTTTTCCCTTTTTTAAAAACAGAATCCGCTCTGTTTGCTCAAATGTAAGGATCAGTTTGTATTTAAAAACGCTTTAAGAAAATGCCTTCAATGCTAAAAGCAAATGTATACTTTTACTGTTGTTTAAAGGATGGATTGTCAATAACATCCCTACATTTGTGCAAATAGGTAAAAAAAAAAAGAATGCATTTGTATTTGTAAAAACCCAGAGGAGTGTGTGTCAAAAAAGCAAAGTAAAAGAAAAGAAAAAAAAACATAAAAACATTTAACTTCTAAACCTGCAGGATATCAAGGAATAACAGAAACATTCTAAGTTACATAGTTCTGTCATGATTTGTAAAATGTCAAAACTGAAATTTACTTTTATTTAGTTGTTCCACAGATTCAACACATAAGAAACTTATCAAAAAAAACATAGTATTATTATCCACTGCACAATAAAAACTCAGCACAAATCAAACTCCCATCACTCCTGAACTAGAAGTCCCAAATGTTGCAATTCCACCAAAACCCACAGGGGGCTGGTTTCAGTGAGAGTATCACACTTTAAGAACTCAAAGGACTGAATAAGAAAGCTCTAAATCAGGGGTGTAACCACATTTTCACCGAGGGCCACATCAGCTCAGTGGTTGTCCTCAAAGGGCCAGATATAACTTATACATGTAACAAAATAATGAAAAATAAACGTAACTACTCCTTAATGTTAAATAACTCATTATTTAGTTATTATGTAGTGACAATTCCAGTTGCATAGAAAACATGTTTGCTTTTTACTTTAGCATAAATCATTTTACAATTTAATTCTGTCAGGTTAGGTTATATGGACAGTGTTTAAGTCCTAATGTATGGTTGACCAATTCCATATTTTAAGTCAGATTCCCCCTAGTTATGAATAAATACACACACATTTTTATTTTTATTTTCAGAGATTAAAAACTTTTATGCTCTCGCGGGCCACATACAATGACATGGAGGGCCACATTTGGCCCCCGGGCCTTGAGTTTGACACATGTGCTCTAAATGGTGACACTTTTCTCCAAACCCCTACTTGTAGTATCAGTAGCAAACATAAATTTGAACTTTTTTCTCTTTCTGTAAAAACTACTCTAAGTATCATTTCACAGGATATTGTATTACTCTGGTTACTTTTTACTCTAAATGTGCTTTTATACGACTGTTGGAAGAGGTTGGAATGTTCAAAATGTGACCAGCTCCAACATGGAGAACACACTGACCTTGACAAGAACATTTAACAAAGGTTGTTCTTTTTCCAATGAACATGCAAGAAAAAAACTACTGTTTTATAGATGCATTCATTCATTTGTCTCCAGCAGGAGGTAAATGAGTTCACTTGAGTGTGGCTCTATGGCTTTTCACAGCTTAAACTCATGTTTTTGTCTTATGTATTTCATATTTTCTGCTATTCATAATGGTAATTTTACATTGCTACTGTCACTGACATTCAAACAAGTCTTTGAAAATAAGTTACATAGTTTTATTTTCTCAATCACAAAATGTGCAAGCATTAGATCAGGATTAAAAAGTTTCAAAATTCACCTGTCACAGTTATGATTACAAAGTTATTAGAAAGAGATGGCATCACTATTTGACATTCCAACCGGTCTAATAGACAGTCCTACCTTTTTTTTTTCTTCGAGCTACTACAGTGTCAATGCTTTTTAAAGAAAAAATCCCAATGTAACTGTGTATATGTAACCAACTGTAACTAAGTACATTCTTACAGAATGTTTACAACTAAACAGGAAAGGATTTAAAATAAGCAAACCTGCCGTTCAATGAGACACTTTATTTAAGGGGAGCTAAGCATGTGTTTTTATATTACTGTTAAAATGAAAAGGAAAGGGAATTTGACTTCAACATAATGATATGCTTTAATACTTCAAGCAGCATTTGTTGGGTGTATTTATGGTTTTAAGTGTGAAACAGCTCTTGACCAATTTGCTTTAATACACAATTATATCCTTCAATTCATGAGTCTAAAATGCAGATGCGGTTAAACAGTTACAGAAAAGAATAATATTTCAAAGCCTTGAAAAATTCTTAATAGTGGAATAATTTCAAAGATGTCTTTCTGTTATTCAATACAGGCCTAATTGTGTTTGCTGGATGCATATTTATCTTGTTCTACTAAGCATTGATTTGTATTCTAAGTATATTAAAAGTTTTTTCTTGACTTTGCCATTACTTTATTGACTTCTGTCAGCAGATAAAAAAGTAGAAGAATCCAATAGAAGGGCTCAACTGCAGAGATGAAATTCTGCAGCCTGTTTTTCCAAAGTGTATTTCAGCATAAAAAGCGAATTTGTTTGACCTTGTCATTCCTTAAAACTTGTTTTCTAACAGTGACTTCAACCTGAAAACCACAAGTTTTCTGAAAGTTCACATTTCATTTAAGGACACATTACTCATCTTTCATTTTTAACATCTTCTTTACCTTGACTTTGTGCTTTTAAGGTCAATTGATCTTATATTTTTTGGTTTTGGACAGACTGCACTTTGTAAACATTTACCCTTTTAAGCTAAACTTCTTTAGTGTCCACTTTTTAATGAGTGGTAGTTCTTTCCAGATAATGGTTTTATTCAGCACAGAATAATGTTAAAAATGTTTGTCAAAATGATAGATGGATAAATGGATGGAAGAAGGAATGTAGGCATGAATGAAGACTGGTTGGTTGGTTGGTTGGTTGAATGGATGGATGGATGGATTAAAGAATAGATGAATGGATGGATGGAAGAAGGAATGTATTAATGCATGTATTATTCGTGTAGGTATGAATTAAGATGGACATATTGATAGTCAGATGTATTGAAGAACAGATGGATTCATAGATAGATAGACTGAAGAATGGATGGGTGGATGAAGTATGAATGGATGGACTCATGCACGATTGATGGAAAAATTGATAAATGGATCGAATAATTAATTTAAGGACGGATAAAGAATGGTTGGATGCATGGATAAAAATATGAAGTATGGAGATGCATGCATGATGGATAGAATAAGTGATGTATGAATAGATGGGTGAAAGAATGGATGGATGGAAGAACTGTGGATGGATAGATTGATCAACAGATGACAGAAGAATGATGGAAGGCTGGAAAAATTGATAGATGCAGGGATGGGTGAAGGATGGACTGATGGATAGATTGAAAATTGATGGATGGATGCAATGACGGATAGATGGGTTTTTAACCCTTGTGCTATCCTATGGGGTCAAGATGACCATTGACGTGTTCTCCCTACCATGACAAAGGTGGATAAAGGCGGAGAGGATTTCAGGTAATCCATGGACACCAGTGAAGATCACAAATCATTGAAGAAAAAATGTTCAGAGCACTGTCTAGTGCATGAGTGGCGAACAAGTTTGACACCAAGAGCCGAATTTTTTTACTGTGAGAGTCAAAGAGCCACACCACACCCTGACCTGCCAAGACGTACACACACAAACACGCAATTAAAGCCATATTATTTTCCATAACACGCTCCTCTCCTTACAATACAACAGCAAGTATTGTACTTGTGTTTATTTCAAGGAAAGTGTCCAATACACACATCAAATGCAGCTTAGCCAGAGTTAACACAGCGACTACTCTGGAGGTCAGATACCCTCTCCACACACACACACACACACACACACACACACACACACACACACATACTCGCATTCCCCCTTTGAGGGGCCCAACAGTTCTTTAGCAAGTTGTGGGGTCCACCATTTGTAAAGGTACTACAGCTGTGAAAAAAATCAGGAAGCACTATAAAAAAATACCAAACATGAAAAACATTTTAGTTTTAAAGAATTTGAATGTTTAAATGTTCATGTTAGATTTTTGGTCACTTGTGGGGTTCATTTCCAACATTCAGTTGTTGTGAGGTCCACTTGCTTCATACACATATATTTTAAGCTTTTGTGTCTTAATAGGGACAAAAACGTTTTTTTGTTTTGTTTCTTACTTACATGCAGTTTCTTTCAGACCAGCTGTAAAGGCAAACTGTTAGAAACACATAAAATGCATTTTTTTCACTCTCCAATTTCTTGCAGCCTTATGTATACCCAAACAATTGGAATAAGTGCAAAAACAAACTTTAATAAAACTTTTTTTAATGGGCCCAGATTAAGAAGTGCATTAAAACAAGTTGTAAAATTGACCCATTTAGTGACAAAACTCCATCTGTATAAAATGGGCTTATTACAACGGAAAAACAGATTTCAGAAACGTGTAAATCTTCAGTAACAATTTAACCAAACATTGTCAGTCTAAGATAAACAGCAATACCAAATGTTGCAAAACCTCAACAACATTAAACAGCTTTTGAAATTTGAAGCTTTTTTTCTAAAATAAAAATAAGATTTTTCTGAAAGAATATTTTTTTCAAATGAGGATCAAAACCTGTTTAGTTAAATGCTAAAGAAATATAACAAAATCCCAGCAAGTTGGAATAAAAAAACTTGAAACTAAACAATATTATGAGCTGCCACTTCCTGTGTAAAAACGGAATAAAAAAAATGCTGAGAAAGTTTTGAGATGCCGGCATGAAAAGCAAAAGTAGCTGGGGAAAAAAAACTAAAATTGTACCTTTTTTTCTTTCAGGAAATCTTTCATTAATTTACCTACATTTTCTTTCACTGAAGTAATCCGATTTTTAACATAATATTTTACTGCTTTCCAGTCTCTGTTTTTCAGAGATTCCGGTTCTGCAGAAATGCAGAGTTCACAGTCTAGCTTTCCTGGAACCTGGTTTAGGACTATGTACTTCTTCAGGTGCTTTTCCACAGCAGCACACTCCTCTGTGGTCCAAGGTCTTTTCACTGTTGTTTGTCTTTCTATTTCAAAAAGACAAGAAATACAAAAAAAATAGTTTTAAATCATTTTCCTTAAACTTTCTTTAGTTAAATTAGCAGCTAAAGAAAGTAAATAGTTTTAAAGAGGAAATCATAAATATTACTTATACTTAAAAACTTCAATAAAATGATCATAACTACGCTAATGGTTCAATGAATTTAAAATTACCTTTTTTTTCCAAATGGCCTTGCCTGGTCGGTGTGGTTGCTTCCTTCTTTTGTGGAAGTACATTCTGGTGCATTCTCATGTTCTGGCACCTGAATTTCCATAGGATCAATTTCTTGATCTGTGTAGAAATAAACCTTTAGGCCGATTGAACACAAAATCCTTTTATGATAGCAGAAATTGTTTGCTATGTGCAATTTCTGCCCTCCAATTATACTTGTCTTTTTTAAGTTGCACATTGCTAAAAGCATTTTTATACAAAAAGATGGAAAGCTTAATTTTCTTTTTTTTACAGCTTGGTTTAATACTGAGCCTTTTATTCAATTCTCACAAATGCCAAATAGGCATATATACTATAATATATTCTCATGTTTATTTCCCAGTATAACTAAAAATGTTCATAAACAAGAAGAGGTAAGTATGAATAATGAATGCATTAACATAATACTAATAATGTAACGTTGAGGGGAACCAAGCTAGGGTCTCATTGTGCCCGTCTCAAACTCAGTAAAATACAGATGGTTGTGTCAGGAAGGGCATCCAATGTAAAATCTTTCCCTAGCCAAATAAGACCATGTGGAAAGTTTAGGAGCAGGGTTCAAGTTATACTATCAGAGTGGAGATGGGAAGAGAAATGAGGAGGACTTATCTTAAAGGAGAAGTTTATTAGGAGTAGGCCTACATGATAAATCGCAAATTTATCATTATCGCGATATCCAGCTGTGCAATATGCATATCGCAAAAGATGGCGTAAATCACAGAATATGTTTACTTTAAACGTGCTAAAACAATCTTATGGCAGCTTGAAGTATTTAGTACAACTGTGACTGTGTGGGATTTTTTATCACAGTGGTGACAATCCAGCAGGAGTCACGGTGTATTGGTTAACCACATAACCCCCCCCCCCCTTTTTTTCTGTGGACAGCTAGTTTAAAAGATGTCAAGGCATTTGATCCGTAGGCATAATGACAAAACTGATGTGATAAAAGTCACAAACTTTCCAAAAAACTCAAAAGAAAGACGTATACAGCTAGATTATATTAGGTATAAAGATAACTTTTAACATAACAAAGAGTTTATAGAAATAAGTCAAGGCAAACTCTTTCCCTGGAAATAACTGAAAAATAAAGCTAAAGGAGAAGAATTTGCTCATTGTGTCTCCTGCTATGGGCTTTTTACAAAACGTGTGATATGGCGTCATTTTCAGATCTGCAACTTTAAGCCTAAGGAAAACTCTTCAAAACCAGGTAAAACAAGAGTCCAAGCTTTGTGTGCATTTACAGAGCCTGCTCCACCTGGTTTCCCTGATTTCACAGATCTGAACACAATATCCCCGTGTCACAATTAATAATAATACAATAATAATTACAACTCAGTATTCTTCATTAACAAACAACAGTAACAACTAACTACTACCTATCTAATGAACTATCAGCTAACTATATAGGTGTTGTAGAATTACTATGTGTATGTTTGTCAGCGTACTGCGTGTGTAGCAGGAAGGAGCGCGCACAAGTGTGTTGGGGGTGCGCATTCATGTTTGGTGTTACGGAATGAAGGAGAACAGTAACAAAAGATTTCCCCCAGAAGAACGGTGATTGATTCTTTATTAAACCGCTCTGGAGCAGAGCTGTGACGGTGTGGGATTTTTGATCATGAAGCAGCAAGAGTAGCGGTGTCGGGACACTTGCGCACACCCCACCCAACAGAGAATCCTCCGGCGGGCGGCCGTGTGCGTAGACGGAAACTTCTGTTGTAGAATGAGGATGTGTATGTGCTGAAACCGCGCGTGCATGTGTAGACAGAGGATGGAGCATGTTCAGCAGCGTTAGAAGGGGTGAGAGCTGTGGTGCAGGGAGTGAAGGAGAGCAGTAATAAAAGGTTTCCCCCAGAAGCCCTTGAAGTCTGAATACAGGACTAGCTGAAAAAGTAAATTATCAGCAAAGATGAATGTGTTTAATTTGTTTAGTATAGTTCCAATCACGCACCATATGCATAACTTTAAAAAAAAACATGCAGTGATGAGTCATCACTGCAGTGATGCGGTTATCGTCACACCGATAGTATTTAGCGAATCAAATAAATCCATTTTTGCATTTGACCAGTCGGATGAACCCCTTGATATCATTGACCAATCGGATTGACCCCTTTTATATTAGATGCTCGCCTCCCATGTAGACTAATTTCATTTACAGTGTAATTTAAGGTATGTTGACTCTTATTTAAATTAAACTGCAGTGAAATGGAAATGATGCTTTTGGTTATTTTGCTATTTATTCATACATTGCAAGTTAAATCGTTGTAGCAATACTGATCACTAATATCGCTAGTTTTCCTTATTTTGTGCAGCCCTAGTTAGGAGTATCAACATACCTTCCATTTCCTGTTGTGGTGTTCCCTCCAATTCAATTATTTCTAAAAATTGTGAGACAAAAAGTTTCATGTTAGAATATATATATACAGTATACATAAGTTATCATGCTGAATTTCAATGGAACAAAGTCAAAAGAGGGGAGGTGAGAGTCTTAAGATGAAAAATCTATGAACAAACATTTTTAATCTCTAAATTAAATACTGTTCACATCAAGATGAATTTCATCCAAACTCTTCCCTTTATATTCTCCAAGGCGTCCCTGCTCCAGTGCCAAAAGAACCTTGCTTATTTTTGCCAGTTGAAGGGTCCCCTCTGGAAGACGGTAGTGTTTTCGGTGGACTTCGATGTTATGACCGAGGAAGTCTGCCAGCTGGTCTAGTTCTGTGGTCTTAAGATTTAAAACTGTGGACATCGTAGCAATGTGTTTCCGGAGCTTTGTTGATGTAAGTGCTGTGGGATTTTTTAGCCCACTGCATTCATTCACAAACTGTCGTATGCAATCTGACCCTCTGAGGTAATGAAAAGAATGCGGCAAAGCAAACAAGTACCCATTTTCACTCAGCACACCGCAATCTTCTCTCTTCTTGGTTAGCACATCAAGGGACTCTCTCATAAGTGGTGTCAAAAGAACAGCAACTTTCCTTCCCCTCTTTCCTGCAATTGTGATTCTCACAAAATGTTTGCAAAGTTTTTGCTCAAGTGTGGTAAGAGCCAAATTGGTATCTTTGCAGTTGTCTGACAAGTCCTTTGATAAGTATGCTGACAAAGGCATCCTGGATACCTCTCCTGCTCTCCGGCGATTGAAGAGAATAATTTGTGCTAGAGTCACTTTTGCAAGGTCTTTCCAGTTTATAGGAGAAGACTCTTGATTCAGGGCACTCAACTGGTGTTGCTGTTTTTCTGATAAATAGCAGTGAAGGTGCTGAACATCCTCTGTGAATGGTAAGAGTTGAGGAGAATTCCATTTAGCCTGATCAAGTTGGGTTAGTGCCTGACTTGCGATATCAAACCGCCAACTTTCTTGGTACAGCTGTGCAAATTGCTCAGCATCCTGTACAGCTTGTTTGTCCCGAGATTTAAGTCCTTCAGACTTTACAAACATAGCAAAAGAATGTAAGCTGTGTCCGACTTTTCGTGCAAGTGATGGGTGTTGAAATTGGCCTGTTTCATCATTAAATCCTGCCAGGGATCTGGCTGCAGTCACAACTTGACCATATTTTTCTGGTTTGATGAGGTCCTTGATGGTCTTGACAGGTGAAATTTTATTTGATTCCAGTAGAAATCTTCCAAGCTCTCTGAGCTTTTGTCTTATGTACTGATGTTGGGAAACTACTTTCCTGTTCTTGTGAAACAATCTGTTCCCATACAATAGGAGGTAGTGATCTTTCTTTACTGCAACAGCTACATTGTCCTGATTCATTTCACTTAGGAATTTCCAATATGCATCAGGGAAACCAGGTGGAGCAGGCTCTGCAAATGCACATAAAGCTTGGACTCTTGTTTTACCTGGTTTTGAAGAGTCCTTAGGTTTAAAGTTGCAGACCTGAAAATGACGCCACATCACACGTTTTGTAAAAAGCCCATAGCAGTAGACACAATGAGCAAATTCTTCTCCTTTAGCTTTATTTTTCGGTTGTTTCCAGGGAATGAGTTTGCCTTGACTTATTTCCATAACCTCTTTGTTATGTTGAAAGTTACCTTTATTCCTAATATAATCTAGCTGTATACGTCTTTCTTTTGAGTTTTTTGGAAAGCTTGTGGCTTTTATCACATCAATTTTGTCATTATGCCTACGGATCAAATGCCTTGACATCTTTTGAACTAGCTGTCCACAGTAAAAGCAGTAATGTTTCTTGTTGTAACTTCTTGAGCCGTCCTGCTTTTTTAAAACCGGATTAACAAAGATTGATGGCTGTTCTTCAAGAGTTGACGTTACATGTTCACTTGCATTCTGTCTGTCAGATGTTGGTTTTTGTGTACCTTCAAGATTAGCTTCAACGTTTGTCCTCTTGCTATACGTTCGTTTAATTCGTTTCTTTTTTCTATTACTTTTGTTTTCCATTCTAGCATCACTGTCTGTGCTTTGCTCCCTGGGACTCATAAATTCTTTGTCACTATCTGTACTTACGTCCTGTCTGCCATCTGTGGGCTTTTGTGTACTTTCCAGATTACCTTTGAGGCATTTTCTCTTTCTACCCTTTTGCTGGGTCTTCTTGAAAGGCCTCTTGCTATGCGTTTGTCTGATTTGCTTCTTTCTTTTACTTTCAGATTCCATGCTAGCATCACTGTCTGTGCTTTCCTCCCTTGGATTTGGAATATATTCTTGGTCACTAGCTCCACTTGATTCATCTGATGATAAATCAATTGCTCTGGTCTTAAAAAGAAAAAAAAAAGGCAAATGAAAATTATTGTTCAAATGTCTTTTTCCATTAATGTGAAAGCTTGATCAAAAAATAACTGTCAAATGAGCGTTTACATAATTAGTTAAATAGTTTTTTTTTTTCACAAATACATCAATAAACTTTACAAGAACAGAGATACTTTTATAGATAGATTTTTACAGTGGTGGACAAAATTGTTGGTACCCCTCAGTTAAAGAAAGAAAGTCCACAATGTTCACTGAACTGGCTTGAAACATTCAAAACTAACAATAAATTAAAATGTATTAAAAATTACATAATCAAAATCAGCCATTACTTTTGAGTTGTTGATTAACAGAATTATTAAAAAAAAAAAACTACTGAAATAGGGCTGGACTAAAATGATGGTCCCTTCATAAAAGACTGAGAACTAATTGCCCAGGGGGTCATGATGAACTCAGGTTTGTCCTTTAACTGACATCACAGCTGTTTTCAAACCCATAATCAGTCAGTCTGCCTATTTAAAGAGAGACAAATAGTCACGTTGCTGTTGGGTGAAAAGGTGTGAACCACACTGAACATGGACAACAGAAAGCCAAGGAGAGAACTGATCCAGGACATTAGAAACACAATGATAGACAAACATGGTAAAGGTAAAGGCTATAAAACCATCTCTAAGCAGCTTGAAATTCCTGTGACCACAGTGGCACATATTATTCAGATGTTTAAGACCCACGGGACAGTAGCCAACCTCCCTGGATGGAAGAGGAACATTGATGACAAATGGAGGAGACGGATAGTTGGAACTGTATCCAAAGAGCCCAGAACAACCTCCAGAGACATTAAAGGTGAACACCCAGATCAAGATACATCAGTGTCAGATCACACTATTCGTCGTTGTTTGAGCCAGAGTGGACTTCATGGAGACGACCAAGGAGGACACCACTGTTGAAAGGAAATCCTAAAAAAGCCAGACTGGAATTAGCAAAAATGCATGTTGACAAGCCACAAAGCTTCTGGGAAAATGATGAGACCAAACTGGAGCATTTTGGTAAGGCACATCAGCTCTATGTTGGTAGACTCAAACATGAAGCATCAACCAAAAGAACACTGTCCCTACTGTGAAACATGGAGGAGGCTCAGTTCTGGTTTAGGGGCTGCTTTGCTGCATCTGACACAGGGGGTCTGGAAGTTGATCAAGGTCAAATGAAATCTCCAGATGATCAAGGCATTCTGGGTAGAAATGTGCTGCCTAGTGTCAGAAAGCTTGGTCTCAGTCTCAGGTCATGGGTCTTCCAACAGGACAACCATCCAAAACACACAGCCAGAAACCCCCAAGAATGGCTGCAGAGAAAAGTGTTGGACTATTCTGAAGTGGATTCTATGAGCCCAGATCTGAATCCATTGAACATCTGTGGAAGGAGCTGAAACATGCCATTTGGAGAAGACACCATCAAACCTGAGACAACTTGGAGCAGTTTGCTCATGAGGAGGGGGGTCAAAATACCTGTGGACAGGTGCAGAAGGCTCAATGACAAATACAGAAACCCTTTAACTGCAGTGATTGCCTCAAAAGGTTGTGCAACAAAATATGAAGTTATGGGTCCCATCATTTTAGTCCAGCCCTATTTCATTAGTTTTTGTTTTTTTTAATAATTCTGTTAATCAACGATTTTGCATGATATAGGCCCTCTAAAATATATTAAAAGTTGGTGTCAGCATGTTTAGAAGAAAGAACAAGTTCAATTTTGAAACCAAAAGCTCTAACAGAATTAATTATTACAAGCAAATTCCTCAGAGAAGTAGTTAAAAACAAAATTCATGCTCACATGTTTGTAAGGTTTTCTCCTTGGTCTGTTAGAAAGGGAGGTTGATGGACCTGGGATTGCTGATGCGCTGTCTTCACTCGAATCAAAGAGGGCTTTTGTGAAATCTGGTATTACATCCATCTGTGAAATAATTTTATAATGGGATTATTCTTCTGGCAAGTAAAAAACATAAACAAAAAAACTACAAATGGTCATGACTTACAACAATGCTTTTTGTCCTTTTCAGTTTTGGTATGTTGTCAATTTCAGAGTCCACATGGGAATCTATGTCAGTGACAACAGTATCTGAATCTCCCAGAGGATAAACATGAGGATTTTTATCCTTTGAAATAAAAAATGAACAGAACAATAGTTAGCATCAATTCTGATCTTGAAAAATAAATACAGTTGTTGACATAGGTCAAAAACGATTTCAATGAACATAAAATGTGTTCAATTAAATGGCAAACATTAAACTTGTTTAATAACTGCTCACTTTAAAAAGAAGACTACACAAAGCAGGAATGTAAAAAAAACAAGTACTTGAAAGATTAAAGCTATATAAAATACATACAAATGTTGACTATTGTAAATATGTACATAATTAACATTAGGGGTGTTAGAAAAAATTTATTCGGCAATATATCCCAATAGTTCATTTGGTGAATACTTGAATCGATTCAAATTTCTGCCAGGGCAAGATTTATTTAATTATTTCTTTGCGTCCTTCTTGTTTTCATCTTCACCCTCCAACGCTAGTTGGCAGCAGAGAACACAGAGCCTCTTTGAGCAGCTCTACACACAAAACAAGAGTAAGATCTCAGCTAGAGACAGCTTTTTTTGCTGTTGAGACATGAACTACTTAGTTTTTACTTAGGATGGGTACAAACTGAAACTCCGAGCCATGTTGCTGCCGGTAACATATAAAAATATGGATTGCTGTGCTTTTTAGCAGAATCAGATAAGAACGAGTGTAGCACTGCAGCTGCACAGCGGCTAATGCACTTAGCATCGGCTAAAATGCTATTGGCAAAGTGGGACAAAGTCCTGCAGAACCTCACAGCAATAGATTCTAGTTGGCGACCTGATCGATCAGAGTGATGTGTACAACCACTACAAAAAAGGCAACATCGTGGCGTTGACGGTTACTGTTTTACTTCTGTGTGAGTGAGAAAGCGTAGCTGCAGCAGGGCAGTGCATACTTTACTAATATACTTAAACAAAGCACCTTTGCCACATTAGCGCATCTTCTTTATCTTGTCATGGTGCTACCTCATCACCACACTTTATTTTTCTGGAAAGAATTTGTCTTTTTCCCCCCATTCATTTTTGAAGTACAGTTCAGGCTCCTGTGTCACGCTACGTTTAAAAGTACTGGAGAAGCTACAGTTAGCAATATTGATAATAAACAGCACTTTACTTTCTCTATTATACTTTAGAACCTTAGTGGTTAAGGCACATTCATTCTGTTTTTTTTTTCTTATACTGAAATATATTTTGTTTTGGGTTAGGGTTAGTTGTTTTGGAAATCAGACAATGTAGACTCTTACCTTTCTATATTTTAAGTTACCAAAATAAAAGCACTATGAATTTGCCAGGGTAAAAGCAAAAATCTCTAGAATGCAAAATTTTCAAGACTGAAATTAAAATGACTAACAGAAAATACCTGCAATGACAGGCATATAGACAACCTCTACCAAAGTCTACTACACAACCTCTACTAAATGTTACTAAAGTAAAGTATTAATACACTAAATTAAACTCAGTCATTGCTAACAACTTCCTTTTTTGAAAACATGGCCAAGTTGTAGTATAACTACTAACACAAATGACTACAACAGTATTGTCCATCTTACCTCTGTTGTTATCTCTTGAGGGGCAGAGACGTGACTTTCTGTCTGATCAGGTAAAAGTTTCTGTGCCTCAGGTTTGCTGTCTCCAGCTTTGAGTGCTACCACCTACAAAAAATGAAATAAAAACACAGAGTAAGCACTTTATAGTTGCTTGACTTTACCTTAATAGACAAGTTTTTGTAAGTACTTTGATAATTAAATCTAGATAAGAAGTCCAAGTACGTTTAATATGACAATATAGCATTTTTTAAAGGAATTGCATGCATTTGAAAAAGCGTTTCTGTGAAGATACTCTGGAAAAAAGCTAAGAAGAATCTGCAAATCTAAGCAGACGATGAAAAGAAAGTTTGAAGAAGAGAATCCATGAAGTTCTGAGAAAGACATGTTAACTTTAGAGATAACACCAAGAAAAAAGATCATTAGCATGCGGGAGGGCCCCATAAAGAGCAGCTAGAAACTAGTGTGTGTAGAAGCCTAGCGTTTCCGGATAAAGTTGGGGGGGGGGGGGGGGGTCACAAAAGGACCCCGCAAAGTTTAAGTTTGTTATTTGTGTGTATGGCATCAAGTGCAAAAATAAAGGAATTTTAAATAAAAATACATGCAATGACTGCAAAATACACAACCTCTACTAAATGTTACTAAAGTACAGTATTAATGCACTAAATTAAACTCAGTCATTGCTAACAGCTTCCTTTTTTGAAAACATGGCCAAGTTGTAGTATAACTACTAACACAAATGACTACAACAGTATTGTCCATCTTACCTCTGTTGTTATCTCTTGAGGGGCAGAGACGTGACTTTCTGTCTGATCAGGTAAAAGTTTCTGTGCCTCAGGTTTGCTGTCTCCAGCTTTGAGTGCTTCCACCTACAAAAAATGAAATAAAAACACAGAGAGTAAGCACTTTATAGTTGCTTGACTTTACCTTAATAGACAAGTTTTTGTAAGTATTTTATAATTAAATCTAGATAAGAAGTCCAAGTACGTTTAATATGACAATATAGCATTTTTTAAAGGAATTGCATGCATTTGAAAAAGCGTTTCTGTGAAGATACTCTGGAAAAAAGCTAAGAAGAATCTGCAAATCTAAGCAGACGATGAAAAGAAAGTTTGAAGAAGAGAATCCATGAAGTTCTAAGAAAGACATGTTAACTTTAGAGATAACACCAAGAAAAAAGATCATTAGCATGCGGGAGGGCCCCATAAAGAGCAGCTAGAAACTAGTGTGTGCAGAAGCCTAGCCTTTCCGGAAAAAGTTGGGGGGGGGGGGTCACAAAAGGACCCCGCAAAGTTCAAGTTTGTTATTTGTGTGTATGGCATCAAGTGCAAAAATAAAGGAATTTTAAATAAAAATACATGCAATGACTGCAAAATACACAACCTCTACTAAATGTTACTAAAGTACAGTATTAATGCACTAAATTCAAATCAGTCATTGCTAACAGCTTCCTTAGTTTTTTTTGAAAACATGGCCAAGTTGTAGTATAACTACTAACACAAATGACTACAACAGTATTGTCCATCTTACCTCTGTTGTTATCTCTTGAGGGGCAGAGACGAGACTTTCTGTCTGATCAGATGCAGGTTGAATCCTTCTTTTTTTCTTTTTCATCCTTTGGTTTTTTTTCCCCATATCGGCTCTATCACAACAAATGTGAAATCATAAGTTTCAGCTGATCACACTCGTGCCTAGTAAATTGATTTATTTAACTTTTTTTGACTAAAATCAATTTTATAATAGTGCAATGCTTAAAATTTGGTAATGTTCAGGATGAGACTGTAAGAAAAAACACAAAATATGTAAAATAAAAAAAAAAAAGAAAATAAAATAGCCCAAATGTGTATAGAAAAAATAGGGATGCATTAAAAAAATAAGATGGCCTGTTGTACTTTTTATAACATTAAGCCTTAATTTCTTTTATCCATGCTGGACTATGGGCATGGAAATAAACAGTCAGTTCCATTAAGTACAACTTTAACACCTGTCCCATAGCTACCACAGGAAAATCCCTCATGAACATTTAATCCTCTGCTGCAGAGCCAAATATAACGCCATCAGCCGACATGCAGTAAAGCTAGAAAGAAGTTTCAGTTTTCATGGATTCTCTTATTAAAACTTTCAGGTCTCAGTGATGATGCACTGCCATTTTAGCATTAATGCTAGCATTAGCGCTAGCATTAGCACCATGTGCTCATGTTGTAATGTTGTAACTACTGAATTTTCTTGATGTGAATGTTTTTTTTCTTGCATTTGATTCTGAGTGAATGTAGTTGTCATTGCAAAAAACAAAACAAGAGACAGAATTAAAAAAATATCAACACCCCACCAAAAAAAAAAGAAGAAAAAAAAACCTACCTGCTGCTTGGCTTGCTACCACAGCCTTTTCTCCAAGCACGAGGCCTATAAGGGATCCAAGAAGTGGGCGTGGTGTACATGTGATGATCTTATCATGTAAATGACTTCTCATTGGGTAGAATATACACACTTTCAGCATTTAGTTCTTGAGAGGTCCACCTGGCTCCCCATACAAATATTGAAAGATCCCCTCAAATGAAAATTCTTTTTTTTTTTTTTTAACATTATCTTGTGGCAATGTTTTTCACAATAAAGGACACATTTAAAAGACTTCATTATTAAAAATAAAAAATAAGTTTGTAGTTTTTCCTATTTAGAATTATGTTGGATCAGGAGCAGATCTAAACCAGATGCTTGAAAATGTTCAGACTCGTGACATAGCTACTGAAATGGCTGTGCCAAAGTCTCCCATATCCTCTTCCACTGCTCCTGCCCTCTCTGAACCGCTCAGTATTAGATGTGCGAGAAAGCATTAACGTTGAACATTTGTGTTGTGGCAAATTGCAATTCTGGCTCATCCTGCGGCTCCGGAGCCACAGGTTGTTATTTCATCTCTGTGCTGCAGCTCTCTGTGGTTTTTATAAAATAACTATTATATTTTAAGATTTTTGTAGTACCTTTATCACTGTTGGTATGTGCGAGCGGGCAGGAGGAGGAGAGCAGCGTGAATGCGCTCAGCGGGACCAGCGATTGTTATGGGATGGAAAGTTCTTTTAAAAAGACAGTGGACGAGCGTCCAAAAAAAAAAAAAGGTTTCTAGACTAAAACTAGACTAAAACCACCCATTTCCACGTAAAATTAATTCAATTTGCACTATTTGCACTATAGGGCTCCAGGAACTGGATGGGTGGGTCATGCTGGCGGGTCTCACTGGGGGTGTTTCTCTCTGGGGTCGCGTCGGCGCCGCCCTCCATCCCGCTGATGGGGGGGTGGGGGGCAACCAGAAGATTGTGAGTGTGTGTGCGAGAGTGCATGGGTGGGACGGACCTCGGGCTGGCTCGCCTGGATCCTCTGGGGCTCTCCCTCCCCATCACAGAGTGGGGAGGGCATTAGAGGGGGTATGAGACGAGGGTTTCGGATAATTTGGCGGGTGAGAAGGGTTGTAGAGGGTAAGGTTATGGGGGGGGTTATTGGTTGGGCTTGGTAGGATCTGGTTCCCCTTATGAACTCACAGTTCACTTCGGCAGCATGCATGTATCTGAACAACCACGTGCACAGTACCACACTACCTGTCTGCTTCATCCCTCCTCCTAACCCACAGTGTATTGATGGACAGATGTCTTCCACTCATCTTCGTGTCAGAATTTCACCTTTGATGTAATATTTATCTTTCCAGCAGATCTGGTATAATTGTTACAGCTTAAAATAACTTATTCAAATCAGTACTTGTACCCCCACTTTCTCCACCTCTCCTCCTTCTACTGTCTTCCAACCCCCTCTCACATTCTTCCCCTCTCCCTCCCCACACACACTTAATGTAACAATTAAATAAATAATAATACAACAAAAAGGGGTTTATACAAATTTACACTCTGGTTTTTCAAAGTTATATAGCTTTTTTGTGTTATGTTTTGTGTTTCTGTTATGACAACCCTATTTTGTGCTTTCTGTGTAGACGCAGCTTTCACTGCGGGAGTTGAAGCAGAGATTTTCTCTGGGATGATTTTATGAACATGGAAACATGATTACCAAGTAGAAGTCTTCAAAATAATAAATCTGATCTCTCCTCATTCTCTGTGTCCACCATGCATTGATAAACACAGACATGCAGTGATCAGACGATAATGTTAGCTCCTAGCTCCGCCCACACGCGACCGCGGTGTCAGCTTTAAAGAACGCAACTTCTAAGAGGAGGGGCGGGTCGGCAAACCCCCAACAACAGGTTAGATGACAGAAGATGACAGGGTTTACTGGATTTTATGAAAAGAGAAAGAACAACAAAAGGAGTCTCCTTCAAAGTGAATTTGTTTCAATCATCTCACTCATCTTAAGTTTGGATGTTTGACAGATTTAAAAGGCCATTTAAGGTTGCGGAAATAGACCAAAGGTCAAAAGATCAGCGTCCAGTTTAGACAGAAGAAAAACACTCCAAGGATAAAAGAATGCAGGTGGGTTCCAAAATTAAAACTTGCTAGGTGCCAAATCATGGCGCCGATGCAGCAGCATGGCAGCTAGTCAGCTGCTGTTTGGAATGTATGGAATGGATGTAATGAATGGAAGTATGTAAAAAGGACATTTACCCCCAGAGACTTGTTTATTCAAGAACTGAACTTTTGGCTCTAAGGAAGACCGGTGCTGGAGTAAAACACAACATTCCTCCTGTAGTAAAAAAGCAATACAGGGGCACCCGTGCTGGAGCAAAGCTAAAGGCGATAGCTAAAGCCAAACGGGAACATCGGCAGAAACACAAGCCACCTATTCCATCTGTGATCATGGGGAACGTTAATGCACTGTCCAAAAGTCAGATGAAGTCTTGATGAGGAGCCAAAAAATCTACCGGGAGAGCTGCCTAATCATGCTAACGGAGACTTGGCTAACAGCTGACATACCGAATTGCATTGTGGATTTACCCAGCTTATCCACAGTGCATGTGGACAGCATGTGGCAAGAGCAAAGTTGGTGGCCTCATATTGTACATAAACAATAGGTGGTGCAATCCCAGACACTTCACAGTAAAGACAAGAATCTGCTCTAAAGACTGTGAGCTGCTAGCCGTAAGCATCCAGCCTTACTGCCTACCTCAGGAGTTTACGCAGGTTCTGGCCGTCTGTGTTTACAACCCACCAGGAGCGCACATGGAAAAAGCTCTGGAGACTGTGGTAACTTCAGTAACAGACCTTCAAACCCAACATCCTCAGGCAGATGTGGTGATATCAGGGGACTTTAATCATATCACTCTGGACTCATCACTGCCATCCATGTGTCAATACGTGGATTGTACTACACGCCAAAACAAGACAATTAGCTTTTTTATTTTATTAAGGTCCAAAAACATTTTTTTTGTTTCTTAATTAGATTTATTGTTCCTTTCAGACCAGCTGTAAAGGCAAACTATCAAAAACACATAGTATACATTTTCCTTACTTTCCACTTGCTTGCAGCCTTATGTGCACTACTAAACAAACTTTAACCAAACTTTTTTAACACATTAACTTTTATAGCCAGATTTTTACATCATTATTTACAGTAACTCATACAAGATCAGTAATTCTTAAAGAAAATAATAAGTATAAAAAATATACATAAAAATAATAAGAATAATATAAAAACCCAAGTATAATAATATTGTTTCTGTGCCTCAGGTCTGGTGTCTCCAGCTTCGAGTGCCACCGCCTATAGGAAAGAAAAAAAAATGGAAACAGAGATTAAGCACCTTATAGTGACTGACTATAGTGACTATAGTGACTAACTATAGTGACTGACTATAGTGACCTGACTTTACCTTAGTACAAAGGTTTTGGAAAAACTTTACAATTAAGTCTGGATATGAAGTCCAAGGATATATAATGTGACAATATAGCATTTTATAACGAATTGTGTGCATTGAAAAGCATTTTTATGAAAATACTTTTTTTTTGAGAAAATACTCTGAAGAATGTTTTCTTTTCAAACATTGCCAAGTTGCAGTATAATTCCTAGCACAAATGACTACAAGTATTTTCCACCTTACCTCTGCTGTCATTTTTTGACGGGCCAAGACGTGACTTGATGTTTGATCAGGTGAAAGTTTCTTTGTCTCAGGTCTGGTGTCTCCAGGTTTGAGTGCCACCACCTATAGTAAAAAAAAAAAAAAAAAAAAAAATGAAAACAGAGATTAAGCACTTTATAGTTGCTTGACTTTACCTTAATAGACAAGTTTTTGTAAACACTTTATAATTAAGGCTAGATATGTAGTCCAGGAACATTAAGTAGTACAATATAGCAATTTTTAAAAGGAATTCCGTGCACTGAAAAAGCGTTTTTATGAAAATACTCAGAAAAAGAGTAACGAAAAGTCTGTGAAACCAAAAAGATGATGAAGAGACAGTTTTAAGAAGAGAATCTATGAAGTTCTAAGAAAGACATGTTAACTTTAGAGATAACACCAAGACAAAAGTTAATTAGCAGACGGGAGGGCCCCATAAAGAGCAGCTAGAAACTTGTGTGTGTAAAAGTCAAGGCAGTCAGGAAAAAGTTGGGGGAAGGTTTTCACAAAAAGACCCCACAAAGTTCGGCTTTGTAATTTGTGTGTAAGGCATCAAGTGCAAAAATAAAGGAATTTAAATAAAAATACATGCAGTAACTGCAAAATACAAAACCTCTACTAAAGGTTACTTAAGTACAGTATTATTACACTAAATTAATGTCAGTCAATGCTTACTATATCAACTCTTTTCTTTGAAAACATTGCCAAGTTGCAGTATAATTCCTAGCACAAATGACTACAAGTATTTTCCACCTTACCACTGTTGTCATTTTTGATGGGCCAAGACATGACTTGATGTTTGATCAGGTGAAAGTTTCTTTGCCCCAGTTCTGGTGTCTCCACGTTTGAGTGCCACCACCTCCAGAACAAAAATGAAAACAGAGATAAAGCACTTTATAGTTGCTTGACTTTACCTTAATAGACAAGTTTTTGTAAACACTTTATAATTAAGGCTAGATAAATAGTCTAAGAACATTTAATGTGACAATATAGCATTTTTAAAGGAATAGTGTGCATTTAAAAAGCGTTTCCATGAAAATACTCTGAAAAAGAGTTAAGAAAAGTTTGTGAAACCAAACAGATGATGAAGAGACAGTTTTAAGAAAAGAATCCATGAAGTTCTAAGAAAGACATGTTAACTTTAGAGATAACACCAAGACAAAAGGTAATTAGAAGACGGGAGGGCCCCATAAAGAGCAGCTAGAAACTTGTGTGTGTAAAAGTCAAGGCAGTCAGGAAAAAGTTGGGGGAAGGTTTTCACAAAAAGACCCCACAAAGTCCGGCTTTGTAATTTGTGTGTAAGGCATCAAGTGCAAAAATAAAGGAATTTAAATAAAAATACATGCAGTAACTGCAAAATACAAAACCTCTACTAAAGGTTACTTAAGTACAGTATTATTACACTAAATTAATGTCAGTCATTGCTTACTATATCAACTCTTTTCTTTGAAAACATTGCTAAGTTGGAGCTACTAACTACTAACAAAAATGACTACAACACATACTGTCCATCTTACCTCTGTTGTCAACTCTTCAGGGGCCGAGACGTGTCTTGATGTTTGATCAGGTTTTGTTTGAATCCTTGGTTTTTTCTTTCTGATCCTTTGTTTTTTTCTTTCCATTTTTGGCTCTGTCACAACAAATGAAAAGTCATAAGTTTTAGTTGATCACATATATAAGTACATTTATGTATTCAAATATCTTTAAATAAAATCAATATTATAATAGTGCATGCATAAAATTTGGTAATGTTCAGGATGAGACTGTAAGAAATGTGCAAATATTTATATTTGTGTATAAAAAACAGGGTAATATTGAATAACAAAGAAATCAAGAAAACATTTTTTTATAACATTAAGCCTTAATTTCTTTTATACATGCTAAACTATGCGCATGGAAATAAAGTCAGTTCCTTCAAGTACAAATTTAACACCTGTCCCATAGCTACCACAGGAAAATCCCTCATGAACATTTAATCCTTTGCTGCAGAACTGAATATGACACTATCAGCCAATATGCAGTTAGGCTATAAAGAGCAGTGAGGGCTTCAGGCTTCATGGATTCTCTTTTTAAAACTTCCAGGTCTCCGTCATGATGTACTGCTATTTTAGCATTAGCGCTAGCATTAGCGCTAGCATTAGCAACATGTGCTCAATGTTAACTACTGTATTTCCTTTATGTGAACGTTCTTGCATTTGATTCTGAGTGCATGTAGTTGTCATTGCAAAAGAACAGAGGCAGAGACAGACTTAAGAAACAACACTCCACCAAAAAAGAAAAAACCTACCTGTTGCTTTGCTTGCTACCAAGGCCCTTTCTCCAAGCTTAGGCAATCATGCCTGTAAGAGGTCCACGAAGTGGGCGTGGTGTACATGTGATGACTTAATCATGTAAATGACTTCTCATTGGGTAGAATATACACACTTTCAGCATTTAGTTCTTGAGAGGTCCACCTGGCTCCCCATACAAATATTAAAAGATCCACACAAATGAAAATCTTGTTTTTGTGTTTTTAACGTTCTTGTAGAAATGTTTTTCATAATAAAGGACACATAAAATAATACATGAATAAAAATAAGTTTGTACGTTTTTCCTCATTAAAATTGCGTTGGATCAGGAGCAGATCTAAACCAGATGCTTTAAAATGCTCAGACTCGTGACATAGCTACTGAAATGACTGTGCCAAAGTCTCCCGTATCCTCTTCTGCTGCCCCTGCCCTCCCTGATCCGGTTAGGATTAGATGTGTGAGAAAGGATGGGCGTTGAACATTTGTGTTGTGGCAAATTGCAATTCTTGCTCAACCTGCGGCTCCGGAGCCACAGGTTGCTATTTCATCTCTGTGCTGCGACTCTCTGTGGTTTTATAAAATAACTATTATGTTTTAAGATTGTTGTGGTGCCTTTATCACTGTTGGTATGTGTGAGTGGGCGGGAGGAGGAGAGGAGCGTGAATGCGCGGAGGGGGTGTGTCTTCGGTTGTGGACAAGAGACTGTAATGGGATGGAAAGGTCTTCCAAAAAGACAGTCAGTGGTAATCTTGTTGTGGGAACACGAGCACCCAAAAAAAAAAAAAAATAATTGACAGGCCCCAACCCCTGGAGTTTTCTACACTAAAACCACCCATTTCCACGTAAGATTAACTTCATTTGTGCTAGGGCACCCCTACTATCCTGTCACATTTCTGCTACGACAACTGTGTTTAGCCCTCTCTGTGTAGAGTACACTGGAGGAGCGCATGGGGGGTTGCAAGTGGGAAAACGACTCGCAGCTGCAGAGGACATGAACAAGTAGAGGGGGGGAGGGGCTGAGACTCACTGCTTATGATTCAAGAACCTGCAACAAACCAACAGCTGGTTCCTTATAAAAAATAGTTATCATCCATAAAATTTATATTCTATATTGGCTTTACTGGATTTTATGAAAAGAGAAAGAACAAAAATAAGTCTGCATCAAAGGGAATTTGTTTCCATCACCTCACTCATCTTAAGTCTGGATGTTTTAGAGATTTAAAAGTCTATTTTAGGTTTTGGAAAATGGACAAAAGATCAAAAGTTCAGCATCCAGTTTAGAAAGAAGAAAGGCTCTCCAAGGGTAAAGGAATGCATGCGGGGTCCAAAGTTAAAACTTGCTAGGCACCAAATACGTCCAAATTTACTGATGGAGGAGTAAAATTTGGAGCAACATTTGGCTAATGAAGGTTAACACTTAATTAGACCAGTCTTGTTAATTACTTTATTGATGTATTTCATCTAAGCTTCTCTGCCATTATCATATACAGTCAATGTTTCACATGCAATGAACACAATCATTTGTCTTTTTTTAAGTAAGTTTTATGCGACACTTAAGCACAAAAAACAGAAGAATATGTCCTCTAGTTTCCATTGTTCATTCATGAAGCCAACGGAAATTACTTGAATTTATTAATTCATAATTGGTGTCAAGGTTGTATTCAGCTCAAGAAAAAAAAAAACAGAAATTTGTCAGTTTTTACCAAAAAACACCCAGCCTTCAGAAAGAAAACACAGACGGATGCGTGTTAAATGTAACTACAGACTATATGTTGATTGTGAATTCAACTATAAAAGCATGTTTTACTTATGTTTAATAATACAGTAAAAAATATATATTTTTGTTTTGCCCAAGGTGTCAAACTAGCCAGGACTGCCTCTGAAGACAGTACATTTTGAATGAAATTGAATGAGAAGTGAACAGCGATTGAAATGTTTCAAAACCAGTTAAATTATGCCATTCACTGGAAACAATGGGTTTTCCAAAGTCTGTTGTAGGCTCCCTGTGTTTTAATATATGTGGAAACTGATCCAAATGGCTCTTTGAGTAGTTAAGGTTGCAGACCCCTGCCTTAGACCCTCCTTCTCTTTAAGGAAACCTCCTGGGGAAAAAAACAGATTCAAGGAAAAAAAGAAGAAACCTCAGGGGTGTCCACATAAAGGAGGGATCCTCCCCAGGATGGTCAGATACCAGATGTCTTAGAGAAGAATTAGCTTATCTAACTCTACAACTACATGTCTAAATAGTCCAGCAGATGGGTTTCATCCAGATGGAGTTGGGGGACGGGTAGGGACGTGAGACGAACCAGAGGCGAGGTACACGTTGAAATCAGGTGCACAATTGTAATCTGGAATCACTTAGAGAGTGGGAAAGGGGGGACAATGCATGAATCACACTGCACCAAACAGAGATATGGAGAACTGAATGATAAATAAATGATCGAGAATAGAGGACGCTACCCCAGCTTATAAATTCTAACAGCCTATTAACAACTATTACTGTTATTAAGTTTAATTCAAACATGTTCATAGTAACTTAAACATTCTCTGATTACTAGCGAGTCTGCCAATAAGCCTGTCAAAAAAGGAATGTTCTGAGTCTATCTTTGAATGCTGAAACTGTTTCGGCCTCTCTTCCATAAGCTGGTAGTTTATCCCATAAGACAGGGGCTTGGTGGCTAAAGGCTTTGCCTCCAACTATGCTTAAACAAATACTAGGACCCACAAACAGTCCTGCGATGCTACTACTCAAGTAATTCCATCCAGAGCGGTTACATGCAGAGAATGTGGAATGAATGGATGCTTTGAAACCCACAATTAAGGATAACTGCCAACAACTGGTAGTCCAATGCTCGAACATCCACAATCGGCAACTCCTATCACAATTTGAGATTAAGCCGATACAATATAATACCATAATACCACAGGAGAGCCAAAACAGCAGGTCAGACAGGAGGCTATACCACACTCCCACCCTGAGCTTGGGTACACAGCCCCAACAACTACAGATATGCTGAGCGAGGCAGCAACTGGCCTGAAAGACAAGATCATGTCTAGAATGAACACTAGGCAACCCCGATACCAGCTACAACAGTTAAGTGATGTACCACCTGAAAGTCTCCTGGAAACTGTGAATGAAGCATTGAGGGCAATTCCTACCACAATCATTACAGAAAACAATGAACTGGTTTACACTTCAGCAGCAGTGATCCTAGAGATGCTTGGCTATAAGAGCAACCATGGGAGAAAACAACAATACCCACCATGGAAGCAACGGTTAGAGGCCAAAATCAAGGCAACTCAGAAGGATGCGAGTAAGCTGACAGAGGCTCAAAGAGGTACTATAAGAAAGCAAGTACCTAAGAGATACAGCCAGATGCCCATACCTGAAGCCCTGGAAACTGCCAAACAAAGGCTCCTAGCCTTGAGCAGCAGCCTAAAGAGGTACACAAGAAACAATGAAGCCACACAAATAAACAGGCTGTTCGCAACTCAGCGAAAGTGTGCGCTCAGTGGCAGGGTCAAAACAGCGAGCAGACCCACCAAGGCTGGAAACTGAACAGTACTGGAAAAGCATATGGGAGAAAGAGGCAGCACATAATAGCAATGCCCAATGGCTGGTCTCTCTGAGAAATGAACATAGCAACCTCCCTGAACAGAATCCGATATCCATCACAGAGGCAGATATCCAAGGAAGAGTCTCAGGTATGAAAAACTGGACAGCACCGGGCCATGTCATTATACATGCCTACTGGCTAAAGAAACTCACCGCACTCCACGAGCGCCTAGCAGCACAAATGAACAAGCTGCTAAGAGATGGGACTCACCCCGAAAGGCAATCCTGATCCAGAAGGATCCCTCAAAGGGTGCAGTCCCATCCAACTACCGCCCAATAACCTGTCTCTCCACAACATGGAAGCTCTTGTCAGGCATCATTGCAACCAAGATAAATAGGCACATGGATCAATTCATGAGTAACACACAGAAGGGCATTGGTAGAGACTCCAGAGGAGCCAAACACCAACTCCTGGTTGACAGAACAGTCGCTCAATACTGCAGGTCACGAAACACCAACCTGTGCACAGCCTAGATTGATTACAAGAAAGCTTATAACTCAATGCCACACACGTGGATCACTGATTGGTTGGAGCTGTACAACATCAACAGGACTCTAAGAGCCTTCATAAGAAACTAAATTAAGCTGTGGAAAACCACCCTTGAAGCCAATGGGAAGCCACTTGCACAAGTGTCCATCAAATTTGGATATACCAAAGTGATGCTCTGTCCCCACTTCTGTTCTGCATAGATCTGAACACCCTCAGCTTAAATAATCAACAAGACTGGCTATGGATACCGACTCAGAAATGGGGCCCAACATCAGTCACCTCCTCTACATGGATGATATCAAGCTTTATGCTAAGAGCGAGCGTGAACTTGACTCCCTGATCCACACCACCAGGATCTTCAGTACTGACATTGGGATGTCATTCGGGCTTGAGAAATGCAACCGGATGGTGACAAAGAGAGGCAAGGTAGTCCACACAGGAGGGGTCTCACTCCCAGAAGGAACAATAGCGGACATCGAGGACAGTTACAAGTACCTTGTAATTCCGCAGGCAAATGGCAACCTGGAGCAGGCAACAAGGAAGGCTGCAACAGCTAAATACCTCCAACGAGTAAGGCAAGTCCTAAGAAGGCCAGCTTAATGGCAAGAATAAGACCCCGGGCAATAAACAGCTATGCACTGCCAGCTATCAGATACCCTGCAGGAATAATAAGATTGGCCAAAGGAAGAGGTACAGACCACGGATGTTAAGACACGAAAACTCCTCACCCATGCATGATGGGTTCCATCCCAAATCCAGCGCCCTGAGACTGTATGCTAGCCGCAAGGAAGGAGGCCGAGGACTAGTGAGTGTAGAAGCCACTATCCAGGATGAAACATCCAACAATGCATGAGTACACCAAGCTCAGGCCCCAACTGACAGTGTGCTCAGTGAATGTCTCAGGCAATGGAGAGCAGAGGATACCAGTGCTGGAGGACAGATCCTCATGCGAGGACAAAACCCCTGCATGGGATGTACCACCGGACCATAACGAAGTGGCTGATATCAAGAAGTCCTTCCAATGGCTAGAAAAGGCTGGTTGTACAGGACATGCACTATGAAGCTGGCTCCTCCTGGCCAGCTCAGGAACAAGCCCTGAGCACCAGAGCGATAGAGATCATGCAATCTTACCACACCCGACAAGACCCCAAGGGTTGTAGGCTGTGCAAAGAGGCCCGCCCTTCCCTGAACCAATCCAGCAACACAACTGCAGGCGTTGTAAGATTGCTGGCAGGTAAAGCATACATGGAGCACCATAATCAAGTGGCTGGAATATTATTCAGGAACATGTGTGCACAATGGCTACGTTCACACTGCAGGGCTTAATGCTCAATTCGGATTTTTTGAAAAAATCCGATTTTTTTGCAAGACCGTTCACATTTCCAGGTAAATCCGAACCTTTGTGGTCTCCAGTGTGTCCGTGACACGACCCAAACGAGACCCGCATACGCGGAAGCTAGCAGAATACTCAACGGTGAACGTCGTCACGTTGTTTGTGGAGCCAACGTTAACAATGGATGTCAACAACAGTGTTGTCAAAAGCGGAGGTCTTTTGCATTATTACATTTATTTTCACAAAGGAGCAGCACAATTACAATCTTCTCATTTTAAGAAGGCAATGGAGTCGGGATCGTCTGTACCCACTGGAGTGGAATAGGAATGTGTGTGCAAGCGCGTGCCGCGATGGAGAAGGGGGGGGGGGCAGTGTGGGCGCGCATTCATGTTGCGTGTTACGGAGGAAGGAGGATGGTAGTAAAAGAAGGTTTCCCCCAGAATAAATGCTATGGACTCTTTATTAAGCCGTTCTGGAGAATCCTGGAGAATCTAAGGATCAGAACAGGGAGGAGGAGGAGGATCGCCTCGGGTCCCCCGCGCTTCTGAGCACGGTCGGAAAGGGGAGAAAGAAAAAAAAGTAATCGCGGGAAAGGTTCAACACAATGCTCGGCCATTTAGCTGGAATTTTTTTTCAAAAACCGCCCGGTTGCGATAAGAGCCTTGGAGTTTGGCCTGAATAGAGCGATCAGCCCAAATATTAATCCAATCGGGACCTCGCTTCCCTTACACTGACTGATCTCAGCAGCATCGTCTGCCACGGTTGTTGTTTATGTTCCTGATCCCGCCTACTTCAACGCAAAATGATTACGTGTGCTGTTGTCGATGATGTACATTCGGAATCAAGTTCCTGGCGGTCAGACGGTGTCGCAATTGAAAAGATCGGATACGTTTCGGAATCAGGCCGGCAAACCCACGGGGCCTGGGTCGCAATTGAAAAGAGCGGATCTGTGTCGTTCAGACTGTCATGAAAAGATCGGAATTGGGCCACTTAGGGGCAAAAAATTTGGAATTGGGTCATTTCAGCCTGCAGTGTGAACGTAGAAACCCCAAGGTCAAAACAATGGGAAACACCTCCGAAGGTGGTAGAGAATGAGAGGGCAAAGATTCTGTGGGACTTCCAGATCCAGACTGATAGGATGGTAATGGCGAACCAACCAGACATTGTAGTGGTGGACAAAGAACAGAGGAAAGCTGTTGTGGTGGATGTGGCAGTGCCAAGCGATGGGAACATCAGGAAGAAGGAACATGGAGAAACTAGAGAAATACCGGGACTCAAAGAGAAACTGGAGAAAGCATGGAAAGTGAA